>QBDW01005578.1:0-79265 GCA_003261595.1 Maconellicoccus hirsutus | reverse complement strand
AAAAAAATAATAAAAAGTATAAAAAATGTAAAATATTTATAAAAAAAGAGAGATTACCCTGCCCCACGGTGAAGGAATGCCCAAGACGCCCCCCATCACCACACACACATGCGCGAATTAGAGAAAATTAACTCATATTATGAAAATATTACTATATTGGAAAAACATTAAAAAAAATTCAAGAAAATAAGGAAAAACAGCGGATAACAAAAATTAAGAAAAAATACATGTACTTATCGCTATGTCACGAGAAAGATCTTCCAATCTACGCGATAATAACTCAAGTAAGGCATTTGAAAAGGTGTGTGAGCATTATGATATTCTTTTTCTCCCACCCTTCCATCTAAAAGAGATAAGACTTTTATATTGTAATACCTACCTATATCAGTTTTAGATATAGGTAGGCATTCCCTGACAACATCCACGATTATTCTTGCTTCTGAGTTAAATAAGTTGCCTACTTTAATCCCCGACAAGTACACTTTTCCTAACTTCTACCACGTTATGCAACTAAGTATACCTTGAATGCTGAGGCTAAATTTCACGTATATATTTCATTATTCCTTATTCTCGACAATTTTACGCTCATCAGGTCGCGACAACGAAAGAAATTAAATTAGATACACGAAAAATGTCGTAACGAAGGAGGAAAAAAACGTTACTTCAAACTTGGGTATTTTTTGTTTCCGAGTCATATGAAAAAATGAACTTTTTTTTATTAAACTCGCTCTCAAAAAAAAATCACAACATAAAAACAACGACGTAACGTGCCAGAAAAAAGCTAAACGAATTTATATCGAGATATTTCTCAAGTAATATTGTAAAACTAACAAAATAAGGAAACTGCGATAAAGCAACATGAAATTTTCAATTTTATTACCATCATTAACCAGCGAAAATATGGCAATGATATTCAAATTCCGAATTTATCATAGTTTAATAATCCTCGTTTACGATTTTATACGCTTTTAAGCTGAAAAATCCGTTGCTCGAGTATGCTCCTAAATGTGAACCGAAAATTCACATTCGTGGGCAAATTCGAGCAATGTGTTGAATTCGCGAAAACTCGCGTAGGAGACGAATTTGTTATGAGACCTTAAGGACAATCACAATTACCATCATCGATGAGATGGATGGGCGCAATTCGTAAGGCGACGAAAATGGAGGAGGGATAGTGGAGGCTAATAGTCGCGATATTCCTTTTAGGGAATACGACAAGTGATGACGATGATGAATAATCCTCGTTTACGATTTCAAACGTTTTCAAGCTTGAAACCTACATTGCTCGAATATGCTATTAAATGTGTACCAAAAATTAACATTCAGGAGTAAATTCGAGCAAATATTTTGTTCGGTGGAAATTCACGAGGGAGATGAATTCTTCATGAAAATTTGTATCAAAGGCAAATACCATGGAATATCTCTCGAGACAAATCTTTTTTTCGCAGGAGTTACTTCCAAATAAAGCAGATTTTTCCAGCACAAAACACACTTGAGTGACCTATCAAAATATCTTAAAATTTCATGAAAAATAAGAAAATACCCATTAAAATATTTTATCGACGTAAGAACGCTTCGGACGTCCAATAAAGTATCTTTATCTTGACAAATCTCGACGAATCTCAAGTAAAAAAAAAAACCCCAAAGGATAAAATCAAGATGAAAATTTTAAAATACAAGAAGATATCGTTTGTGCTTAAATATGAGAAAATGTAATAGAGGAAAGATGGTAATGAAATACCTGTTCGTAATGAAGACCACACTATAAGGTTACATTTACAAGCTTTCAAAAAGAGAAAAAAAAGTCATCGAAAACGGCCTTTTTACGTCAAACATAGTTTTATCTTACGTTTTCCCTTTTTGTTTACTTTCTATTAGAAGCTATACAGTACGGGCTCTATTTTGTTCTCATCGTGAATTATCCCGTTTGTGTATTTTACAATACACTTTGCGTCTATTGTATTGAGCGTGATGGCGTTAATGGACCTTAATACAATACACCTATACACTGTCTTCTTTTATACACTTTCTCGTTGTTTTTCTTTTTTCATTTCTTATTTTTCGGCTACTTGTACTTTTAACGAGCTCGACGCGGCATTTAAAACATAGGTCTATCGAAAAAGAAAAATCCATTATAACCGAGCATCATGGCGAGAAAAAAAGAGGCGTTTAGAGAACAACGTAATTATTGACGTGATGGCTTTTATCGTATCTTTCGAACCCCATTTTTAACTCGGTCGGAAAAACGATCCGATGATTATAAAACTTTTCTAGCCAAAAAATCCCCGTAGAATTTATACAAATATACCTTCGTTGCGAATCGTCTCCGAAATGAATCACATTTTCCTATCGAAGCGGTATCGTATCAAGGGAAATGAACAACTTCCGCATATGTCACCGAATGCAAATTTTACAAATAACTTCATCTATTACGTATTAACTACCAACAATACTTTCACGCTCGATTTCATTTCTATGTGTGGCGCACACGTATGTAGTATATCGCGTTGTATACGCGGTCAATACATCAAGAAGGGGAGGGTTCAATGACACCAGGGTATTAAATAGTATTACAAAGTTGACACGCAAAACAAATTATACCGGTTGCGATGATAACGAGAGTTGAACTATGTAGATTTATTTTGATTGCTTGTGACATTCGAGATTATTTTTATAATTTTTTAGTAAATCTTTTTGCAAATGATGCGAAAAACTTTTCAGACGTTTTCAACAGGGATTTATCGTAGTTCGAGAGATGATTTTATGTTGTTTTAACGAGCACGAGACGTACTCGTTCTGAATGAGATAATTTTTTTGCTTTCAAAAAACGAGCTTTGTTTTGCTCCATTACACGAATTTCAATTCGTAATTATTTGCGTATCAAAGCAAAGATTATTTCTACGCAGATGTTCTTAGTTTACTGAAAATTCTAAATCAAATTGACGAATAAGTTTGATACGATGAGTTTTACTCGAGGATTATTTTTCATCACCCCCTCCCTTCCTCATCGAGGTAAATATGATGCAAAACATAAACGAGATTTGAAACCATTTCTATTTTGAAACTTCGGTTGAACAAATTTTCCATCCAAAATTGGATATTTAATGGGTTGCTTCATTTTGCTCATCAATATGGCTCAAATACACATTTATGAGCAAATCTGAGCATTTATATGATATAATATCAATGAAATATCTCCATTTCAAAACTTCAATTGAAAAAATTTTCTATTCAAAATAGGATATATTATGAGTTGCTTCACTTTGCTCATCAGTATAGCTCGAATACACATTTATGAGCAAATCCGAGCAATTATATGGTATAATATCAATGAAACATTTCCATTTCGAAATTTCAATTGAAAAAAATTTCTAGTCAAAATAGGATATATCATGAGTTGCTTCACTTTGCTCATCAGTATAGCTCGAATACACATTTATGAGCAAATCTGAGCATTTATATGATATAATATCAATGAAACATTTCCATTTCGAAACTTCAATTGAAAAAATTTTCTATTCAAAATAGGATATATTATGAGTTGCTTCACTTTGCTCATCAGTATAGCTCGAATACACATTTATGAGCAAATCCGAGCAATTATATGATTTAACATTAGTGAAATGACTTCTCAATGCGAGATCTCTCTTTCATTTTATTCCTGCTATCATATTTAGTTCACGACGAAACGAGCTCGCCTAATTTGCTGCTCGATGTGAATTTCATGCGCACTTACGGGCAAATCCGAGCATAACAGGGGCTATCAAATTTTCACCCAAACATCTCGATTCCTCGGGTGAAACAATATTTTCGCGGAAATGACGTTATAAAAGGCGAAAACCGATCCGTATCCGCCCTTGGGATACACTTCAGCGGGGAGATAAACATTACACCGTCGAAACGGTCATAGGGACAATTTAAAAATTCCTCGAGTGGGTAACCATTTTGGTTTTTGAAATTCAAACGTAAAAGCGCTACAAACCGCTAACCGCAAATGGATATACGCGTGGAAAAAAAATAAATAATACAACTTCACCTTCCGACAGCACTCGAACACAGACGCAAAGACCCATCGGTTTATAAACCTACTCCGTTTGAATAGTCGAACATATTTACCAACTTAAAAGTTTCCTTTTATCTCTTGCGTGTTCAAGTGTCCAAATCGCGCTTGAAAATGATATTTGGGAAACCCTTATTGCGAGAAACATTCCTAAAGGCAAACGATATAAAAGTACTTTATCGATACTGACAAAAAAGTGTAGAAGAATCTGCAGACGGAGAATAATCTCATTCTAAGAATAATCGGCACGTTCGCTCAGCCGTAAACATTTCATCTAGCCGAAAAGAAAAACGCGGTTAAAAGAAATATATTCTTTATGAAAAATGTTTAGCACGGGAAAAAAACCTTGAATAAACGTGTTACCGCGAATTTAAAATCGCCTATAAACTTCTATACGAGATTTAGCGAAATAAACTGCAGCCCAATCGAGTTAATTGAAAGTTATGATTGCCCGACTTTTATCAGCTTTTTAAAGAGGCGCTGTGTTACTGTAAAAGTGGCCGCGTACTTCACCATAAATATTTGTCACGTCGTGGCAAAAAAATCGATCAAATTAATGGTCTTTCATATACGACGGCTTGTATAGAGTACGCGGTCACGTTTAGCGGTGCCCATATTAGAGATATAAATTTTAATCAAAGTTGTTGAGCGTACCATCGTAAAGTGCAGACTTGTCACCGACCACCGCCATTTCGGCTTGATTTGTGATAACCAATAAGTTTATATTCGATACTAAATCAAGCTCGTGTTTCTATTTTAACCAAACTCGCGATTACAATGTTCGCTCTAAAACAAAAGAAACCATTTTCGGTTGCGCGGCTTCGTTATGAAATGTGAATACACCATTGACGTCGCTTCGCGCTCACGCCATATACCTGCTCCAGCGAGTGATTCGTTCTCGAAATATCTGTCAGAATTTATCCGGTTGTACGAAAATATGATATATTAGCGCGGTTTTACGATGTCTTGTAGTCGTTAGATATCGAGAGAAATCTTCGGTGTTATAAGCTTACGCGATATTTTCCCTTTGTCAAGACACCGCACGCGTCTCGAGCTCGTACACAAGAGAGGAATTAATTCGGTAACCGTTAAAAGCCTTCGACGCGGGTGTACATTATTTCGGTTATACTTAATAAAGTGTAATTCATCGATGATGTCGGCGAACACGAGCTTAACCATAGGAGGTGGATTAGTGAATTGTACAAATAACGTAGAAGACTTTTCCAATTACCGATTAGATGGGATTACCTCGTAGAAATTTTCAAACACCGCAATTTATTCAGCGCCAATATAGCATATTTTCAATTGAAAAGATATTTAAAAACGAGCCAAATATGCGGATAAACAAACCCACCATCTTTGGACCACCTGCATATTTCATTTTATCGCGTAACCTTTTCCATACAAATACGAGATATTAATTAAGCGTATTCAAAATACGCCCTAATTCGACTATATTCTTCTGAAAAATAAATAAAATCCTCTGAATACGCCGTAATTCGCAAAATTTTCCGACAAAGTTTTCAAGAACGTTAAATATATAGGAATCCAACAGAGCGCATAGTCCTTAGAACGAGTCGTATCGAAAAGTTAATCGTAGATTCGGATTTGTCGTGTCAAAATACCAGGAAATTGATACCCATGCGGTATTTTTATCATTTTCCCATTTTGAGCCACCCTCGGGGATTTTACCTGAAGAAACGTTATAAATATCCAGGCAGGGGAGCATTCCGGAGGTCACCTTTTGCTGCCCTCCATCACTTCATGATGCTCACACCCACCCCGACCCTAGATCATGGAAAACGATTTGTCATTGTTTTTCAAAAACATCGTTCAACTCATTTTCCATCCTTGAGAATTTATTTAAATCACAATATATTTGCTTAAAATTGGATAAAATTTGCATAAGTAGATCAAATTTAATGAAAAAATTGATCAAAAATTCTTTAAAATTGTCGAAATGTTGTTAAAATCGTTAAAAGTTGTTCAGTAATTGTTCAGATTTGTGTAAAAGTTGTTCAAAACGCTTAAATTTATGAAAAATTTGCTAAGCATTGCACAAAAATTGTCAAAATGTTGATGAAATAGTTTAGAATATTTCAAAATTTACTTAAAATTGGTTACAATTGCATAAAAATTGCTAAAATGACGTTCAAACTGTTTAAAGTTGTTCGATATTTTTTTCGAATCGCAAAAACTACAAAAATTTTGTAAAAGTAGTTGAGAATCGATCAAAATTTGTTTAAAATTGTCCAAAATTTCGCAAAATGCAGTGCAAAATGATTAAATTGATGAGAAATTTTATTAAAATTACAACAATCTAACAACATATTGTTAAAATTATTCAAAATCGGTTAAAATTTGTTTAAAATTGCTTAAAATTACACAAACTTGTCAAAATGTTGTTAAAACTATTTAAAGTTCTTCAATATTTACAAAAAATTGCATAAAAACCGTTAAAATGTTGTTAAAATAGTGAAAAATTGATCAAGAATTGTTTAAAATTGCTTAAAATTGTTAAAATATTGTTAAAATTCTGTGAAGTTGATCAATATTTGCTCAAAACCGCATAAAAATTGTTAAAATGTTGTCAAAACAGCTTTGAATTGATCAAAATTTGTTTAAAATTACGCAAAATGGTCAAAATGTTGTTAAAATTACTTGAAATTGTTCAAGATTTGCTCAAAATTACATAAAAACTGTTGAAATGTTGTCAAAATCGATTAAAGTTGACTAATATTTGTTTAAAATTGCACAGAAGTTGTAGAAAACGATTAAATTTATGAAAAATTTGCTTAAAATTGCGAAAAACTATCAAAATAGCTGTTAAATTAGCTTAAAAGCGCTTAAAATTGCACAAAATTGTCACAATGTTGTTAAAATTGGTCAACGTTGTTCAATATATTATGCTCAAAATTGCACGAAAGTGATATAAAATGGTCAAATCATTGAAAAAACAATTTTTTTTCGCCAATGTAATCGTTTTGAAAAATTTGTGTGCAATTTTAAGCAATTTTAAACAAATTTTGCTTGATTCTTTATTATTTTAACAGTACTTTAACGGTTTTTACGCAATTTCGTACGAATATTGAACAATTGTAAACAATTTTAACAACATTTCGACAAGTTTGTGCAGTTTTAAGCAATTTCAAACAAATTTTGATCGATTTTGAATAATTTTAACAATATTTTGATAGTTTATTGCAATTTTAATCAAATTTTTCATTAATTTAATCATTTTGCACTGCATCAAGCAAATTTTTCATAAATTTAATCGTTTTATACAATTTTTAAGCCATTTTTATACAAATTTTGACCATTCTGAACTATTCTAACTACATTTAATAATTTTTGTGCAACTTTAAGCAAATATCGAACAATTTTAAATAATTTTAACAACGCTTTAACGATTTTGTGCAGTTTTAAATAATCTTGATCAATTCTACCCTAAAGGGGATGAAAATAAAAAATTGATAAAAATACAATAAGGGTATCGGTTTGTAGGTTTTTTGAGGCGTAGAATTCAAATCTAGAAGTACTTTTGAAATATTCCATCATCTTTTTCACTTATCATCCAATATTATCGTTTCTCTCATCAACAAGATCAACTTTGAGGAACATAACGAACTAGGTAAATAATCAGAAACGGTTTGGTAATTATTTCGATTAAACGCGGGCGATGTTAATAGATCAATTAGGTTCATTTGTTTAAAAAAAAAGCATAGAACGAGAGCGAGTTAAACATGCATCGAGCTCGTCTACCCTAACAGCATTACCGAATGGAGTTTTTAACAGTGGAAAAAGTTAATTTTAATCGAATTAACGGATACATTTAAAATTCAGTTTTAATCCGGAAATCCCTTTTTAAATACAGACGAAGCGTGGCGTATACAAAAAAATTGCTAGAAAAATTCGTAGCTGCAATCTAAAAAAAAAGAACGCGGAAGAACGGACAGAACTACTTTAATGGTTGGTTAATGCATTTCGCTTCGTTGAGCACGTCACATTGAAAAGTAACTTACATAAAGAGTTCCTTTTTAAAACAGTTTTCGCATAACGGTTAGGTACAGCGTTTTGTTATCTTGCGCTTCGTATAGCCCTACGGATGTTTTTTTTTTTTCGTTCCTTTCTCATATAAAAGTTAAAGCTGACAGAGTCGTCAAACGGATACTTTATAAATCAAGCCGTTATTTTGAAGTTTCCACGACATTATTGCTCTTTTTGTACTCTCTCTCTCTCTCGAGTTTATCGTCGCTATTGACCGTCAAATTGTCGGCTACATCGAAACATATTTTTTCCGCTTGGAAAATAATGAACTACGTTGGTCGATTGTTTGGCTGAAAATATCGATAAATAATTCACTACCAGACACGTACAACGTTTTAAATTGCCTTTCTGCAGTATTTTAATTTAGATTGAATGCCGTTTCTCTGTTTTCGCGTATAAGAGTCTCATCGCTTTCCGTAGACAACATCTGCGAGAAATATTACTACTTTCCTCCCTTTTTTTCGCTTCTTCATTTCGCGCTTTTTCCTCGACACTATGTCACCGTGCTCCTTTGGGGATTTCCAGTTCGGCGACACTTTACCCATAGATTCGCGAGCGCAACTTAGTTAATTATTCGATAAAAAAATTTCGTCACTTCGAGAATAAAACTATATAAAACCGACGCTATAGAGAAAACGAAACGTTATTTATACGTGACTCCGCAACGTTTCGTCGCAGCGTGAAAAAAAAATAACTCCAGCAACGCGGCCAAAGGACAGAAATATATTTCATTTCGTGCTATTGTTCTTTTTCAGAGCTTCGTGGACCATTTATTTTACACTCTTCATTAACCTATGCGCTTTTCGTTGAATACAATATACAGATTTCCAACACGCGGTTTCCTTACCCTGGCGACCATCGCTTTAGGTTACAATTTACTTACGAAAGATTCGAAAATTTGACAGAACGTGATTCGTCGTTTACGTGATTTTTTCCGCTTTTTTTCTTCCCTTTAGTAAATTTCCGCCCTAGAAATTTACATACACGAAGAAACGACGGCGATTTGCGCGCCTCCACGTTTGCTCGCCGCCGCGCCAACGCGAAACCATAATAAATTACACGCTAAAATAGAAACTTTTGAATATAAGTAAGTTGAAATCTCGCCCGAAACTCGGACGAGGCCATATTAACGCTCGGCAGTATCTTTAAAATGTGATTCGCGTATCAACAGATTTATTTTTATACCACACTGATGGAAAAAAATTATCAAAGTTTTTCTATACTCGGTAAAACTACTTGTTAGCGAAGAGCATTCGCGAACAGGCGCTATTTATTTAACTCGTTCGCTCGAGGCCGGAAACGATGTACTCGACTTTTTCAACCTCGTCCCAAAAATCTTTTTCATGATTTATCGCGATCGTGTAACTTTACCCTTTAAATATAACAATAGTCAACTATTCATACTCCCACGTTAAATAAATTGCCTACGTTGCGTAATCAGAATACACAAATGATGAATAAATTGCATACTCGGCGCCTGAGAAAGTTCAACAAAACAACGAAGCTATTAGGCAACTTGTTTCGCTTTAGTGTAACAACATTTGATCGATATGAATCTTCGCGGGTAATCGAATTTGTACTTTTTGATCATAAACTCCGGTACACTTTCAACCTATCGTAACCACGAGTTGAAAATTGAACGCATAACGCAACTCGCAATAAACTTTATTGGTCAGCAAATCGGCCGAATGTGTTTCCTTCGGACTAAAAACTTTTATATTAGAAGTATCCCTCGGTAAGAAAATTGAAAAGTTGAAAACAATAGCACCTGCTACTCCTTTTAAGTTGCACATTAACTCGATTTATTTTTCTACATCGATTAATCATAATGTCTAGTTTAAAATTCCAACTTTTCATCTCGCAAATCGAACTTTATACTCGCCGTTTCGCTGATAAATTCAACCCACTCGTAGGTGTTAGAATATTGACGGTTCGGCCGGGTAAACGAGTAGCTCGAGCGATCAAGGGCGACCCCGGGAGTAATATCGTTCAAAGCGAACGTTAATTTTCAGCAAGACGAAAATTTCAAAACAACTCGAATACTTTTTCATTTCGCGATATCAAAGCGTAACGCGAGTTCCAAAATGTCGTCTTAAAATACCATTATGAAAGCTGTTATACAAAAATGAAACAATCGAAATATTTTCCACTCGCGTGTATGGCTTTGCCCTTTTATAACCTCCCACAATTTCAAACTAGCGTCGAATTTCAATCGCGGAATTAAAAATATTAAGCTTTCTTCCATTTACACGATGAAATTTTCAATCCGAAGAATATATCTAAATATAGCTCAGACTTGAAAATTGTTTAAATCCGTTGATGTAATATGTTTTCGACTAATTTGATCACCCACCTCGGTATTTTTTCCATGATTTCACCTTTGACGATCAGAAACCCCTTAGTATCGATATTCGTACAGCAATGACGTCAAGTTCTACCACCCGTGTTCACGGTGTCACCCACATAGACGCCTTAGAATGGAGAAATAATCACAAATTCGAATTCAGCAACCCGAAATACCCTGAAATCGATATCCATGAAGCATAATCATCACTTTCCTCCACTACCCCCTCTCCCCCTCTATACCCATGAATCCCCTAAATCATTTTCTCATCAAATATCGATAATCACTTCATTTCGAGATAAAAATTATACCTCGGAATGATATTCATGAAAAAATGTTGAAAATTGAAAAAATACCGAAATATCATCCAGCCACCTTCATCTAAGATAAGAAAGGGCAGGGGGAGGGAGAAATCTGAAAAATGATAAAAACGCGATATGGGTATCGATTTCAATATTTCAAACATCACTGCTTTCGAATTTTCGTTCGATTTTACGATAACTTGCAACATACTCGTTACACCTCATATTTACCCTTTTAAACGCGAAAAATACCCCGCACGAGTAAACATTTCGAAAAAATCTTATCTCAAATACATCAGGTACTCAACTTATGAAAAAATTGAACTAGAAGACTCACCTTGATTGATATTTCGCTGATAAGAGCATCTTTGAAACAGTCAAAGCAAATCCGTCCATATTCCGTGTTCGAGTCACTTGAAAAAATATTTCCAATAGAGGTCACATTTTGATATTCACGAAAGTGTACCCGAAATACCGAAATTTCGGCGTAAACAATTTCTCGGTACGATGAATCTGAAAAATTTCAGAGATTTTAATCAACGATCGAGTTTCCCGACATCAAACAGCGTAGTGAAAAAGTTTAATATGTTTTTGAAAAAAAAAAAAACACTCTATAACAATAACGATGGCAAAAAATCCGCGAAATTTTCCAAACCCAATTTAGCACGAAGACGTCGGAAAGGTGTAGAATTAAAGATTGCTCTTTTTAGCGTAATAAATATATTTCATTGCGATACGAAGTGTTTATTTTTTTCTTGAAACTGTCACCGGGTAATCCTGTTAATACGATATTTAATAACGTTAAGTGACAAGTTCACCGGCAACTTAGGGATAAGCCATGATAAATGATGTTGATGGTATTTCAGTTGTTAAAGGTAATACATAAAACTAGCAAACTGATATGAAATATTACTTTCATAGGGAACAGTGTTAACTTGTTATTTTAAGCGATGGCGAATTCGTTCAGAAGATGAAGCTTTTAAAATTAATGAAATTTCAATTATCGAAAAATAATTCGCTTTTATTACGGTTCAATTCAGTTCCACGGAAACGACGTAATAAAAAAAGAAAACGAATTCAACTAAGCTTCTCCTAACCTATCTCAATACGATTTACCTTTAGTTTTTGGAAAGCTATAAAAGCCATCTTTTGTTCAGTGGGAAAACTTTCGTTGAATTCGAGCAATTATGCAGCACAGATATGAAGCTTAAGTTGACTAAATAAAGGTAAAGACTTCCAGCTTCAAGTTCGTCTTAAGAAATTACATAAAACGAGCAAAGTAACCACACCGGCAATAATCCGAAAAGAGAAAGCAGACATATTGTTAAGTTTACAGCAGGGTGCATTTTACTAGTAAACCTAGGTACAGTTTTATATATCGCCAACAGGAAGAAGAAACTTTCACAACAAAAGGGTAGAGTTCTCGACGCAATCAAATTAAGTTATTTTCATTGCAAAGACCTAACATCAATTCCTAACACGTTTCCTATTAGCGCTCCTACCCTTATAATTCTGCCGCATATAATATTATCGTATTATAGTAAAAGACCATAGTCGTAGTTGTGGCCATATATTAAAGTACTTCAGCTTTCCAGCCATCTTGGTCCGGATAAATTCGTACGTTTGTGCAAATGAAAGCATTGTCAATGGCGCCGACTAATTCCGTCTTCTCGATTACTTCGAGGTTTTATAAATTAAGTGCAAATTTTACAAAACTTTTCCCAACTATTACGCGTTCCGTTGGCGGAATTTTAAAGCCGAGATATATAGGTATTCGCCTCGCTCAAAAACCGTAAGACTTTCTTAATATTTGATGCCAAGGGATTTCCATTCTTTGAAATGCGAATTAACCCCATCTTTTGAGATTCGATTCACTTCGATAACGTCGCAACGTCGTCGCCACCTCTGTCGATACTCATTAAATAAAAATTTCCTTCCGGATAAATAAATAGCTTGGACACGTGCCGAATCCGTCTTCCTCGATTCGTCGATTCGTATTAGCCACGTGTTAATGTTTTTCATAAATAACTCCGCATAAAAGCTGCATTTCTCGAGAGCCATTGTTTCGTGGAATTGTAATATTAAAAGAATCTCGAAACCGAATTCAAACTTTTCCAGCTTTCGTTTCGAAAAGGGGAAAAATCGAGATAGGCAATAATCGTTCTTACGAGGCTGAATCTAAATAAAAACGCCAAGTTTTACTCGGGCCTTTTTTCACCTTCAAAATAATCAAGATTTGTCGATTATTCGAAAAAATATGCAAATTTTTTGCGAGATAATTAAAAACCGAGTAAATATTTGAATTGGGCTGCCTAAAAAACCTGTATATCGATACCCATATCGTACTACTGGCATTTTTCATTTTTCAACCCTCTACAGGCCACACACCCCTACAACCCAAAGATAATTATGTAATTAAATATCAACCAAATATTCGATGTTTAGCCTCGAAAATACCTCAATACCGATACTTATATTGTATCTTTATCACTTTTCCACTTTTCAACCCCTAGTATCGTTTCACGCTTTACCTACCCCTGCAACCCTAAGGTGATGAATGGTGATGAGATAATCAAGTAAAAAATAAATTTTCAACTTTTACGATCAAAAATACACAGATATCGATACCCATATCGTATTTTTATCATTTCCAATTTTCAACCCCCGCCCCCCACCGTGAATCACATACACCCCCTGCATCACAACTAACCCCTAAATTAACTATGTTTATGTAATTTTTAAAGCATCTCAACTACACGTGAAATTCACACAATAAAAAATTCTAAAAAACTTGATTGACTTTTTGCACCCTCATAACACTCCTGCGCACCTCGTAAGGGTTGAAACTGGAAAAAATGATAAAAATACATCATTGGTATGGTTTGATATGTTTTTCGACACGCTGAATTCGAATCCGACGTTCTTTTTATGATTCAACGCACACGAAACGTATTACCTTGATGTACATCGAATCTGCTAACTTTTTCAAGGACGAAAAAACAATTCAACCAAAGTTTTATTCTCTGCGTTATTCGATAAATGGAAAAATACTGTAATTAATTCATTTCCAGTATCTCCATCTGCGGTTCATCTTTTTCATCGGGTGTAGAAAGATAAAAGAAGAAAAAAAATCGAAAAAATTAGCTAGTATCGCAACGATACTCGACTTCGACTTTATCAGTTTACGTTTCCCAACGAACACCACTTTTTTCACGTTTACGCCACATTTAACATAATTTTAAAACGCTATCGAAAATTTATAAAAACATAGTTTCTAAAACGTTTCGAAAAAACAACCACAGTGCAGACTCACGAGCTCAAGAATATCGTAGCAATTAGATAATAATAATTAAATTTGCAGTTATACAGCGACGTGAATTAAGCTTCAAAAACATACAGCGACGTCTAAATTCGCTGCTAAGATCTTGAAGAGTCATGAATATTAACGTATCTCTAGTATTTGATATGTAAATATGACGAACTCGAGTAAACTTGAAAATTACAAAGTTAAAAACATATTACACCTTATTCATTTGCAAATATGCAAACCTTTAAGCGTTTGAATACTTAATATACTTTTGAAAAATTAAACCCAAAGATCTGAGGAAAAATTACACCAAATACGTCCACACAATACATCCTGAAATAGGTCGTTGATAAATAGCCTCTTTTTCTCAAGTGAACCAAAAAAAGAAAAGAACCGATGTAAATAATTAGAAAAAGAAAGGCCCATCGAACACATACGCGAGAGCGATGATCGCAAATACTAGCTGCAAAAAGGGTACAAAAAGCAAGAAACTAGACTTACAAGATAAATTGCTGCGAAGAAGCAATTATCGAAAAATAAGGCAGGCAGTTAAAAATGAACGAGCAAATTTTAACGATTTAAAGGTGATAAAGAATTTCACCAACGATGGTACCCAATAAATAAGCCCTTCGTATGGAAACAAAACGTATGAAATTTTTCATACTTTCCACCCCATATTTTGTTTTTATTAATTTTTAATGCTAAATCGAAGAATATTATGGCATAAAGAATCACCCTTTTTACGAAAATATATCATATTTCCTAATTAACGGGACAATATAGTATTATAATATTAATAACACTAATATATTTTTATTTTTCCACTTCTGTTACTATTTCACATCTCGTAACATTTACTCCTTCAAATACAAGAGTTGACAAACCCGCACACAAAAATGTAATACAATACAAAGGCGATAATTTCAAATTAACCATCGCACTATACATAGTGACCGAATAAATTGAAAAACCAAACGTTAGGCAACCCAAACGACACGTGTGCTGATGAAAACAGGATACAAAACAAACAAGGGATATTCTACACTGTGCAACATAGCCAAGTGGGGTATCGATTTCAGATGATTTTACATCGTTAAACACGAATCTTCACTCGAATTCAACATCGCGACGAAATTTTCATTAGAACTCGCGCCATCAACGACAAATACACCAAAAACCTACTATAACTTTTACTCTCTGTAATTCATCATGTAATTAAGGTTTAAAATTATCACACCGGCGGTTCGTTATTCTTCTCCAGAGACACAACAGCGGTGTAAAAAAACCACACGATATTTTTCCACCAATTACCGCGCATCCAGAGCGTAAATTTTATAAATGTAAGGTTAATTAAGCAAACCACAACTGCTCTATCTGGTATTTAACGGTGAAACCGACTTTAGGGAGGTTATTTGATAATAACCCAACTTAAATCTCGGTTACTTCTGGAGCATAATATACTGGCCACTAGTATTAGAAACATCTTCGCAAAGGTTTAAATGAAATCTGAGAAAGCCTTTCGGATTTAGAAGTATCTATCCGAACGTTAAGCTTTTTCGGCAAAAATTTCATAACTTGTTAAATGAAAATATTGAAAAATATTTCCAATTAAGATTGCTTTTATATTCTTTTCTTTTTTCATTCACAACGAAAGCACGTGCAGCCTACGTATTGCGAATATTGAACATACACATGAAGTTTAAACCGTAGGGATGTATTCGGTGTTCGGCCGACGGTGTTTTATTAAAAACATGTAATTATTTAGCAATGTAACGCCAAACTGACAACGCGCCCGAATAAAACGCTCGTGTATTTTATCAACTATATACGCGAGTCAGACGCACGCGAATTCTATGTACGCTTTTCATGGTTAAAAGTAATTTATTCTCAACATTTTAGCATTTTATTGCATAAAACGACGCAGTTAAGTTAAAACGTTACAAAGTGGACCGTGAATCTGAAGTCATATTACGTTTATTGTTATGGACGAATATCGTTTAAAAACCGGAAAGTTTTTTTTACTGCCGCGCCATTTCCTCGCTTTAGACTTACTTTTTACGACGTGCATGAGTTCGTCACCTTTTATCGTAAACGATCATTTTTAATGACGAGTAATCCTATTATTTCCGCCTTTTTAAGTGCCCTAACCATCGTCGAAATCAATCGCCAAGCTCGATTTGCGGTCTTCTAACCGAAATGAAATCGTTTCGAGAGCGAGTAATCTTAAAATTCGCGTTTAATCGTCGTAAAAGACCGACGATTGAATTTGCGCGAAAATTGGGTTAATAGGGAAAAAGTAAACGTGCTTTTTGAAGTTTTCTCCAACGGAACAGACTGTACGTCAATTTAAACGCGAAAATCGATTTTAGTGACCACAAAACACAAACAATCGATATACGACACGATGCACTTGATAATGTTTTGAAATTATTCAATTGGGGGGAGGGGGAGGGGAGTACGATGAAAATGGAAATCATGAAATTACGTTGAAAAAGACGTTTTCAACGAGGACAAAAATACCCGATAAAATAATACCGACATTTTCACGATCAACTCAGCGCGAAAAATTGACAAATTTCTGAGGTCTCACCCCCCTTCAACACGCTTTAATGAAATTTCCGAGACTATAGTCGTATTATATATCGTTATATAGGTTTTAACGGTGGCCGAATCCGAATCCGAGGTTATTTCGGACGTAACCCGTACTGGCGCCGTTTTACTTAAAATTGAACAGTCAAAAAAGTACGTTTAAAAAAGAGCGGAAAAACGTTTTTGCAGCTATTACGGAGGTATTCGTATCGAAATTTCGTTTACTCGCCTGTTCCACAATGAAATCGAATATACTGGTAGGATAAAAGCGAATCCCAGTTATAAATAATTTTACAAATGAACGATACACGAGTTAATTTTCAAAGCGAGCGAAAAAGCTACGGTAAAAATGCACCAGTCATAGATTCTTTGATAAAAACGTATACGTGATGTGCAAAAAGACAAAAAAAAATACCATAGATGCGTTCGCCCTATAAAACGCTATAGCATTTTTGCTTGTACAGCAAAGCAACAACGGAATATACAAATGGAGCGTATAGAAGAAAGTACCCTTGTATATTGTCGGCGCGCAAAGAAAATCCTCAGCCGGAAGTAAGATAAGCTGTTTTGTTCATTTCACGTTTAGTAATAACATTAAGGTTTATAAACGAAAAAAATTTCCTGTGGGAAAATAATTTTCCACATAGTGAAAACCTTCGATCTTATTATTTCGAGAAAATGTTATTAACCCTGACACAGATTTGTAATTCAATACATGTTTGCGAGAAAAATTCCATTATGCTGTGCAATCCCGTATTCAAAATAGTGCTCCCTTTGAAATAAATACATGAAAAAAGCGCCCCTAAATTATCACGGTACCTATTTCTTTCATACACGCTTTTCTTCTTTCATCGAGCGAGCATTATTTACGAAAATTCTACTCGTCGTTGTCGATGATTCGAAAATATTCGGTAATTTCGTCGTCATTAACTTATCATTCGACAGTCTATTTAAATCTACTTCAATTATCTAAATCTAACGGACGTGGACGAAATTTCCTATCAATATATATGCTAATGAGCACGGAATTTAGTCGTGGTATTCTCTGTGACGCAAAGGGGTTACGTCACATGGACATCCCGCCTTGTACCCTTCTGTTACATATGATTAAAAACGACTCGTTCGTTCCAACATCGATACAAACGTTTTCGACGTTCTACACGAAGATTTCTGGTAAATGAATTATTAGATTTTTTTTTTCGCGGATGTTATATTTCAGATTTTCATACCCTCTCATCGTGAACTCAACACTGCAATGGGATTTCCCAAATTGCTAAAATACGTGATCATTTTATCGAATGGGGTTTTCAACTTTTAGTTCAGGTGGCTTGGAAACCGCCAGAGGAGGTATTCATCTTTAAATTGGGCACAAAATTCCACAGAATTCAGTTTGACAATAGAGGAGAGTAAAGAAGGACAATTCCAAGTAAAATCAGCACGATGTAAGGCAATGAGTCGCCTCATTATTTTGCATAAATATAAAGGCCATCAAAAAATGGCAAACGCGAACGATAAGAATTATACTTTCCTGGGATTTTTTTATCTTGAGTTTTGATGATATGAAATTTTACAAAATGTCAAAAATTTTTCAATTCCGAATATCACAGGTTCTTTGGTTAAATCCCAAGCACAATTGAAACTTTTATGATTAATTTGTTATATCTACTCTTGCAAAATCAATATCACCACTTTCATTAACATAATTTAAAAAAAAAATTTGAAATCCACATCCGCATGATGCAATTTAAAAAAAATTCCCAGTAATAAATCATGTTCACGATTAGAAATAAATTCTCATCAAATAATTTACCTAAATTCCTTGTCATAAAAAATGCAACCACATTCACACTACTGTTGCATAAGTTACCTACTTTTCTTCGTTGCACACTCGTATAATAAGTTGCATACTTGATTCGCCGTGAAAAATCCAACGCGTTAATAAAATTGCATAACCACGGTTTAAACGGCGCTCCATCGTTGGAATCATATTAATACCCCCTTTTAATTATATTTTCGCGTGTGGTCGAATAAAAATACACATTTTGACGAGATCGTGGCCCACTCAAACGAACACCCCTTCTACCTCGCCTTCCACCCACGATTCGATTATCTTTCTGTCAACGTTCCGAGGCGAAACATGCGGGATTAAAAGCATACGCCGCTTTGCGTTCTATACATCAGTCCATGTAAAACCTGCCTTATACGAGATAGCTCAGAAGAGCAGGGTGTAAAAAAAAAGGTAACGGAGATTTTAAAGCACGACCGTACAGTTTGGATTAAATTTAATGAAATTCTGATCACATCAAATCATAGCTAAAGGGATTATGTTGAAAAGTTTATTTTGTCAGAGATTTCGGGGCCGAAGAAATGAGAATTACAACTTCCTTTAAGAACCGTGTTCAAACATAAATTACTAAATCAAGTGCTAATAGCTGAAGGCTTTTATTTCCTTCATCTTTGTCTTAATCTGACAAAGTGCCGACGTTATTACAAGTTTTTAGTTTTACAGCCAAAGACGTCGGTACAGGCGAACAGAAATATCGACGGAACGCTACGGTCGACACGCGTTAGTGTTTTTTGTTTCCTCTCGTCTTACGCGTTTCACGTTGAAATTCAACATTTCTTCGACCTTTTTTCCACTTCGTTCGGCGTCTCCTCGTTCAACGCACGCATTTGGCCGTTAAATAAAAACGAAAAACTGTCATGAACGGAGATTCCCATCCCTTGTTCGATGTTACCAACGAAAACAACGTCTTCTGGAGCGACCACGACGACGGCGGACGCAAGGCAGTTATTTTTGTATTGTCGGTTATACCCGCGCACACCATGTTTCTCTCTTTTTGCACACCACTCAAACTATCAATGTGATCTCATCCAAGGCTAAAGTTCTGACGAGGCCGGCGGCCGCGTAATTTGAATCGGTAAACATTGATGCCGAAAGTTTATCGGCGACCGACACAATAAGCTCATTTAATGGTAGTGAATTTTGTTTTAGATTTTCTACGATTGTTTCAAATCTATTGTGTAATCATGGCCTCATTTGTAGCGCAGATAACACGGTTGAATTTAAATTTTACACTTGGTCTGCGCGGCAACTTTTCTAATAAAACTTTTTGCCGTTTATCATCTACATATTCACCTATTAAAGTATCATTGTGGTCTCCGAAGTGTTTTTTCTGTACGCCGACTCCGCGACTGTTTTCTCCCTCGAAATCAAAAATAAAAATGCCTTGTAACGTACTTGAAACCAATTCACGTATTGGCTTTTTCGATTACTCACCGTTTCATAGAAAATCGACCAAGCATAACCCTCGAGAAAGATTTTCAGCCAACTTTTGGCTCGTATCAAATACCGAAAGAAATCGTAAAAATGATGCACCTGCCAGTGATGATCGGGCAACCGATCGCGAAAAGATTATTAACGAGGCCTGTCTATCGGACTACGCCACCGCAACGAGCCGGCTACGCGCAATTTATCATTCGCATATACACGCACCGCAGCAGCGACGTTCGAGAAATGGCATAAAGCGCGTATACACGAGTAATTTTCATCGTTGCCCTTTTTTTCAAACGGACAACTATGCAATTCTTCATACGCTCGTGCTTGGAAAGTTATATGAATCCGGAGCCAACGTGCTCTTTTCATCGTGCTCACGTTTATACCGGTCCGAAGATGTATTACTGATTTTTTTCTCTTCCTTTTTCCCCTCTTCCTCTTCGGACGTAGTTTATTAAGCGTATAAAAGGGTTTTTTTCCCTTAAGTTGACCTCGGTATGGTGGGCTTTTCCTGTTCTTAAAATTGAACGAGTTATGTGTTCAAAAACGTCAAGAAATGAAATGGTGAAAAGTGCTCAGAAACCAGATTTCGTTTGACTTGGTTAAAAAATATAACGTACAGAAAGCAAAATGCGACCTTTTTCATCATTTCGGAAGGGCAAAATAGTTATTAGGAGCCGAAAATATAAATTTTAAGAAGAGTGGGGGGGGGATTAAGAAAAATAAATGAATAATGATTCCAAAGAATTACATCAACTGATCTTCAAATTACTTCTCAGGGCTTCTCACATACATAAGTAAACGCGTTTTATCGATAGAAAAATCACAAGACCAGTGGGAGGAGGGGGGAGTAAAAGTAAGATCTCAAATGTTTGAAAATCGACTACTAGCATATTATACCATGAAGAACGTTTTATAATCACCAAACACACAATTATGCTTTAAATTCAATGAACTCAAGATACCAAAAATTTTCCACGACTGAAACAATCCTTCACTCGACTGGACCAAATCTCAAGGTATTCATGTGGGTACTCGAATGAAAGGAAATTTCACGCAGATTCCAACGCCGCAAATTATATCTTTGAGTAAGCGATACATCACCGATTATACATCCTGGAACATCTCAACTCAGGAAAAACGATCTCCCAAACGTTTCCTCTCCGGTTAAGCAACAAGGATTCGAACAATCGAGAAAACTCGAATAAAAATACAACTAGGTTCATTTCCATGCAACGTGAAATTACCTAGCGTACACGTCTTCCTGAAACTTGCTAAAAAGTCGCAATTATAATTTCGCAAGTTGCTCGACCGAGCTGCTGCACGTTTCACACGTAACATCTTACCAGCATCTTACCAGCCCTGAATATTATACGAGATTAAACCGAGCACGCTATAAAATGCGATTAAGATCGTAAATTATCATACGAGAAAAATTAATTAAACTCGAAACTATCGTTTAATCCATTAAAAGCGTCGAAACGCAACAACGATAAGGTGCAAAGTTTTTCCAGCGCCGACATACGCACAAAGGGAAAAATCTCGCGGAAATCGAATTAACCGAGTAAATCAGCGTATAATTCGATAATTGTTTCTACACTGAACAGCAAATCGAGTATGTTCGAGGGTGAAAAACGCTCCATACGTTACGCGCTATACCAATCAGTTGTATCGCAATTTCAAAATACCAACGCATAATAACAACGAAGGCGAAAAAACTTGGGAAAAGTTTTATTTTTTTTCCAACTGTATATGAAGAAATCCGAAGTTCATATTTTACTTTGAAATAATCCAATACTGTACACCATGTGGGCGTGTACTTTTTCTCCACTTTCTCACGCTGTTTTTCTTTTAACTAAAAAGAACGTCGACTTTATAAAATTTCCAATTTGAAGTTACGTATAGGAAATATCATAAGACGTTTCGGCGAAGAGTAAAAATCAGGCAACGCGAACTTTCCAACTCCCCGGAGGCTATTGCCCGGTCTGTTTTCAATCTCGCCTTCGATACCTATACAAACCCTATTCTAATAAACAATCCCTTAGCACCGATGTTAGCTAACAAACTCCACTATATAGTAGTTTTTATTTACCGATAAATTTATCCTCTTATCTGAGCCGGACTTATGATTTTGTATAAGATTGAAAAATGATTTTCTTTACAGATTGTGTGCTCGCTCGGTAAACGTTGCTGAATAGCGAGAAAACGAACGCTAAAAATACGCGCGAATTTGCGGATAAATATAGCGCCCTTAAAAGTAAATTTTTCTACGTTTACAATTTATCTACCTTCGAACCTTATTCGTCGATAAATGCGTCAATTCTCAATGTCTATCTCGAATGTCCCTTTTTCAAATGGAAATTTACCGAGGAAAATTTATTCGTCGTAAATTTCCCCCAGAGATATAATCGATCATTGTCGTTTCCAATTGTTTCAAGGTCACCGCTGTGCAATTTTTTCTACAAATTTTCAACATTTTCGATGAGAATTTCTCCCAATAGCACTCGCAGTGTGAAATTTTACGTTCAAATATCTCGATTTTCGTGTTTTCTGAGAATTATTTTGGAAAACTCCTTCATAAGATTGGTTATGCAATTCATCTGTCATCTATGTTGAAGAAGTAGCGTACCATATACACGACAGGCTCGAGGTGAAATAGGCTGCATAATCAATTTTTGCAGGAAAAAGCACTGAAATCCCTGTAACCGTCCAGGGAAATTATAATTGTAGAATATTGCTCCATCAGACAAACAAGTAAAAGTTTTTGGATATCTAATCGAAAAATTATCCAATTTTATAAAAAAAATTGAAGTTACCGAGCATTATTTTTTTCTCCCTGTTTGAAAATTTTTTCTCCATTTTTGAACTTTTTCACTATTTTTTAATTTTTCTTCTTCTCTTTCGAGCACCAATGCACACAAAAAATTTAAATTAGGGGAAAGAAATTTGACACATTTTATTAAAAAAAAGCTCGTGGATAAAGCTCTTCAAGTCCCTCTTGTTTCTCACTTCTAAAAAGAAATATTATAAACATGCCTGAAAGAAACCTCGCGTAAAATATTTTTAAACAAACCAAAAACGTGCGGCAATTGCCCCAAATAACTCGACTTAATAAACCAAGCCTATAAATAGGATTACCGGCTTTGTTTGATAAGCGACGTTTAAAAACGTGTATTATGGGTGTTTTCGCGCTAAAGACGAAGTTTATTAGTTTTGGAAAATTATGAAGTAAGAAGAGCGGAAAAATATTGTACATAAAAGAAGTTTTAAAGCTTTTTAAATTGTCTATAAGTTGAAAATTTATTTGTCGGGATACGAAATGTGTTAATGAATTACAAGTTTGGAAACACGTTCGCGAACGAGTTATTTCCAAAGGCGTCAAATCGTGTTGAATTTTCGAGTGCGAAAAGACCGACAACGAACGACGTTTCGAAAAAGGACGGCTTTTGCACGACAACAACAGAGTATCGTTGTTCATTTGAAAACGATATTTCGTCGAATTTTGCCCTCTTCTTGGAGACTTTGTATTGTAACGTTTAATTGATTTCCCCCTCGGATTTTTCCAACGTTTCGAGCTTTTACGGTAATTTTCCATTTTCGATAGTCTTTCGCCTCCTGTTCGTGTCGCTTTTGGTCGTTGAATAACGAGTGTTTTGGTATGAAACGTAATGAAAGTTGTGAAACTTTCGAGGAAAACTTTTACCGTTTTATTAACGCGCATCGCTTTATTAACAAATCCATTTATGATTTTTTGGGGCCAAGAACGTTGCTAAATTGAAAACGAACTCGGTGTAAATATTTTCGACAAAATAAAACTTTCAAAAGCATCCACTTAAAAAGTTGAAACTTTTCATAACATTTTCATTTTTTTTATTTAACCCCTTCCCGAAATATTTTTTTATAATTTGACCGTGTACACGCGCAAAGGAAAAAAAACATCACAGAATAAGAGCAAAAATAGGAAAAAAAACAAAGAAAATTACACTTGAAAAAGAAAACTCGTTAAAGTATTGGTTAAAGTTAATAATTCAATCTGCGAGAAGTTGTACAAGTAAAACGATTAAGTTTTAAATAAGGTGAATGAAAATGTATACCCCAGCTGGACCGCAACGGAAGAGTAACGAACTGTGAATTAATAGGAAAGTGCTTGTAACTCTCCGGAGAAATATTCGCCTCAATGTTGGAACAATTTTCTCCAACTTTGGAGAACTTCCAGCCGTTTGAGCTTTATTGTTTTCCAATAACACGCTTACACATTTCCTATTTACCCCAATTTTTATGCGTTTCCTTCCGAACGTTGTAGTTTTTCATTTCATCGTCCCTTCTATCGCGTCTCTTCGCCGCAGCGACTCGCGAAGCCCAGTTTTTACCCCTTTTTTCATTATTTCGTCGCCGAACCACGCGTCGAGGATTTTTATTCTTTATCGTATTTATTTTTTTCATTGCTTATTAAAAGAAGGGATTCTTTTTGATTTTTGCGACGTGCTTTACCAATTTTACCATCTCGAGGGTGATATTCTAGTTATTTTTGTTAATTTATAATTTTCATCGAACGGTTAAAACTAACGGAAACTTTTCGATAAAATTACACGTAATATTTAATTTACAACGAAATCTTAGCTAACGAAAATATCAACGTAGAAAAATTTTCAAGGAATGTGGAGCAGGTTGAAAATTTCCGAGGAAATTTCGCCCCAGTTCAAGAATTCGTTTATCGTATCTCCTACGATTACATAAGGCTTAGATAAATAAATGCTTCTGGAAAGTTTAAAGGTTGCTGACTCCTTTGACATTGATAGGTAAAAATTTACATATTTTTTATTCGTTTCCACCTCGAGCCACACGAAAAAGCTATACGAATATTTTCACTTGCTTTGATAACGAAAGTACTACCAAGGATGAATTTTGGTATAGTTTCACTCTTACAACAACCAAGATACTGTAGATAATAATTTTACAACAATGCAAATGCGTTAAAATCTGTCGAAAAATTATCAAAAAATTTTCCCAGATTGGATTTAGAAGGCGCTGAAGAGGATGAAATTTATAAAATATGAAAAATTGCGGTTTTTTACATTTACCCACAATGTAAAAAGAAAGAGTCCCTTTGGTTCTATGTTTCGTGGTACAAGAGAAATTAAGTATGTGGAGTTAGGTGCTTAAAGTATACTCAAAAAAAACCTCGTTGAAAGTTTTTTCCAAAAAAAAAGCTTCCTTATTGAAAATGAGAAAAATACCCATAAAACCTATTTTGTAAAACTTTCTGTACCTCCCAAGAAAAGTTATTTGAAAATTTAGTCTTACTCTATTATTAAATAGGCTACGAAAGAAAGACTTCTGAATGATTTTATGAAGAATAAGCAAAATGTTCAAATGAAAGTCCCATAAATGGTTTTAATGTCAGAAATGTATTAAATTTGCAATAAAGCTTGACTTATGCCATCAAGATAGCACAACGTGACATTGTAGATTGAACTCGACAAGAACCTCTTTATGGTCCATCCAAAAATAAATCCTCGATACAAAAATTAAATTTACATGTTTCAAAATGTTTCATAAAAATACTTATTTTAAAAATTTCAATTTCTTTAGGAATTTTTTAAAACAAAATTCTTAATTTTCTACAAACAAGATTTACCACAATGGAGTACTCAAGGTGGTAAGATGACATTGTTTACAATGTATATGTGACTACATATTTGGTCCCTTCATCCCCCCTCCCCCCAATAACACGTGATTGAATGCATGAGCTACTCCTGTGCTTGCTTATTTATACATTTTTGTTTTCAGAACATAAAAAACTAAACAATATATTTTTATGTTTCCAGGACGTGAAACGAATTCTGTGCAATTTCATACGACTCCGTGTGTTCGAAATGAACCCAGTTTCAAGCTCTGATTGTCCAAACGCAATTCTTGTGAATTGACTAAGAATTGAGTGAGGACATCAACGCTTGTTACAGAAGTCTTCGTATTTTAGATATGAAAAAAATGTAACACGAGACTAAAATGATATTTAATCGAATGATTAATAAATTAATATACTTTCCGTGTATTTCATTTTTTATAATTTTAAAAATAATTTTGATTAGTTTATACGAAGTAACGAATAATTTACAAAAATTGCAAACACTTCATCGATCAGTATAAAGTATATTCCAGGGTTGGCGAAAACGATCAAGGGATAATAAATCGCCAAGCCTTAGTGACCCAGAACGAAGCAGTAATTTTTCACATATATCGATAAATACGGAAGAAACACACACATCGTACGAAAGGTCTATTAAAAACGCGACGAAAATATTTGAAATAATTCTAAATTTACAACCGATTGATTCCGGCGAGCTCTTCGTCCGGGCTAGAGCCTATTGCTACAATAAATCTCGCAACTTCGCTGGCTCGGAATTCCCGAAAACATGGCGGGATTTAACAAATGATAAAAACGTATCCCGAGTTAGCGAAGAAACACTGGTCAAGTTTAAACAACTTAAAAAAGTTAACTTTTTTGCCGTTTGAAAAGCTCAAGGGATGTATTTGATTAATGGTGCAGAAAACTCAAAGGGCAGAATTTTCACGCATTTCTTTTCATTCGGCCGTCGCTCCGGCTAACAAGATCGCCGCGGTGATATATCTTTTAGTTGTCTAAATCGCGCGTGCGGCAACACTTACAAATAAATCGCGTTAAGTAAATTCATCCCTGAGCCGGGTGCAATATCCCACATCGATCGTGCCACGGAATCGGCGACAAATACCTGGGGATTCGGTGCAATTATCACGTGTACGGGGTTCGTATTGCACGTGTATATGGTACACGTGTAATACACAGATAGCAGAGGATACCATGACTTCCGAATTTCATTTCGGGAAAATTTTTTAATATTTTTGAAAACCCTTGACATGACTTTCGAGGAGAATATTCAGCAGCAAAAACACATAAGAAAGGGGAAATATCCAGCTCGAAAATTTTTCAGGAATTCTCACAAAAACCAGAATTTTTTTCAAAATTTCAGTCCATCGTCAAATCATCTATTATGACCGCGCGTACCCTTTAACATCGGTATCGAAAACGCACACGTACAAAACCTTAATTGACCGTAACTTTGAGAAATTGTCACTATACGGTTAACAACAGTGGTTTCCATCCTGGAGACCTTTTCCAGTAGGGTCACGTTGTACTACATTTCAACGATACAACTTCGTTTTCAGTACAGCGGTTAAATACGAAAGGGAAAAAATATGCATAATGAATGTCCGCAAAGTAAAAAAAACCACCTAAATCCCCTCACCTCAATGACCCCTGAATATTTTCTCACCAAACGAATACCTACTCTCGACAAGCCAAATCCACGTGAAAATTTCCCCTTCTTGATCCGCAATCCGTGACATTTAACACATAAAACAATAACTCCGCGAATATACGCGCAGGTAGCACAAGAAGGACATCACGTTCAAGTATTTACTCGTTGACAGCGAATTTAACAGCTTAAGCGATGCATATGACACATTTCAATGATGAATGACAACGCCGTTTCCGAAAACGCGGCCTCCTTTTAGGGAACAAAATTGTCGCTTTCGTTCGCTTTCGCCGTTATTTTCTTGGGTATAATGCAATTTTCGCGCTCCTCAGTCCGACGCGTTTCTCTGGATAATTTTTTTCCAAACCGAGATTCTCGCTCTCTCGTTATTAAAAAGCCAAAGGTTCCTCGTCATTAATCATTTTTAAGCCGGAGATGCGATAGTACTATATTTGAGACTATGGGGACGATGTTTTAATGGATTGTTCTTATTTTCGGGATTTTTCATTCGACGCGTTTTACTCGTATTTTTCCTCCTTTTTTTTTCGAAAATTAAACCAATTTTTGGACTTGTCTCGTGAGATGTTTTTTTTTTAATTTTCCAACTCCTCAAACGCGTTAGTTTCGCTGCGATGTCATTTTTGATGCAAATATGCTCGTGAAAATGCCTTTGAATGTGTAGTTATGCAACTTATCGTACACGGAAGTAGGTTTGGTTGCATACCCTGCTTATAAAAGCGTCTGCCCAACAATACATCATTTGGGTAAATGAATTGCGACCCCAAAAAAGGGATCATTTTTTGCCTATTTTCAAAATTGAAGGAGCTACGATGAATTACACGAGACCATAACGCCTCATGGAAGATGTTCACCATTACATTTGTGATGATCTCCATATTCGTTTTTTTTCATTCGACAACACAACGTATAAACAAATAAACACACACGCACCACCACCTTAAACACGACAGATTCCCAACACGTTCGTGCAATTCACCACTTACCTCGGATTTACATAATTTTCATAATTTCGACGCACACTTCCAAGATTATTAAACAATAAGCAATATTCCGATATAAACTAAGATCCTAAAAGAAAAAAACGAGACAAAATTTAACATCAATTCGCTCATTTTGATCGTTTCCAATCGCACCTTATTCTACTTTTTATTTCGTTTATACTCGCATCCAATCCTCTTCGGCCACTCGGTCAAATCTCCACCTGAAAAAAAATGGGCTCATAATATAGGGCGGCACATAGTGCCTCGCTTCAAAGCAATAATGCTCAGCTTTACCCCATCTAATCATCGCCCTTTGAAAATCTTCACATTACAATGATATCATATCCAACCACACCTACAACCATTCTTCACCTCAAATCTAAGCCACTGAGGCGTAAAAAAAACAACCTACTCTTAACATCCGAGACACGCAACATTAAACACCGCTCGTCATACTTTACTTAACGGTTTATTAAAAATTTCAACAAAAATCATTAAACTTTAATAATTACTCGTTCTTATAAACACGTTAAATTATGAACTTTTATGGCAAGAATGTGTCGTACATTTATGATACATTATATCAAAATCAATGAATCGTGTTACAAGTAAAAAATAATCGTACGTTATCATACAATTGTCCAAGAGACGGTAACAAATTACATAGAGCAAAATATAACATTAATTCACAGCAAAACAGAGTATTTCTATGTAAAAATTTGTGCGACCCCTGGTTATTCCTGTAATGAGCAACGAAGGCGAGAAATATGGCACATCTCGACTAGAGCACAGCTTAAATTTCAATAATAAAAAAATCTCACCTTAATATAAACAGAACACAAATCACAAATTTCAAAAAAGAAATAATTTCGTTTACAACAATAACAATAACAAAACGAAGTTACCAAATAACTTCGAAAATTCGACTTCCTCCGGTACATAAATTTAAAAAAAATATTGTACGTTCAATTAGCCGATAATGAAAAAAAATAATTAAAAATACAAAAAAAATTGAAAGTTTAGTTTACCTTGATTTTTGTGTTCTAAATTGACTTTTTGGTTAAGTTACTTTTTCAATTTACTCTTACGTGAAGACTAGTTATGCAGTACTAAGACTAGAAATTAGAAAATTAAACAGAAAAGCGAAAATTTTAGTACTTAGGAACATTAGTTACGAGAATTAGGCTCATCTAAATAAATAAATCTACATAAACCATTTCCAATGTTATTATAACTTGTTTGTTCGAGAAAAAAAATCTTACCATAAAGTGGTAACATAAGCCTACACATCTAAACATAAAAAAATCTTGTACTGAATTCGAACAACAAAAAAATATACATATCTAATAAAAACAATATCAATTGACTACATATCTTGCTTCCTAAAGTCGCATAATACAATTTACCCAACTTATCGTAATAATATTTATATTACAGGCCAGTAATGAAAAAGTGGGGAAAAAATCATCAACAAAATTATTATCGCAATAATACCATTATTTATTCAACGAGTATCTCTTGTACGCCGTCATTTCTACATTATTGTCTTGAGGCTTCGAACGCGAGTGTTTTTTCATATGTTCGGCGAATTTGGCAAGAGTATTGTGTTCTTGGATTTTAAGCTTTTCTAATGCTGTTAAACACGAGCATTCCAATTTATTCTGCGCAAAATAATAAAACAAAAAAATTAATTCGAATTGCTCGTTTTTTTTTTCATTATATTTAAAACATATGTGAATTCATTCGACAAGATGAGATAGGTTTTGGCAAGAATGTAAAATTCAATGCAAAATAATAAGCTTGATAATCGTAAGAATTTAAATCCTGAATCAATTGCTTCCCTTTCAAATCATTATTACCCAAAAAAAAAGAATATTTCTAAATTAAAAATAGATTATTTTTGAATTTAATGTCACATCATAAATACCAAATAATACATCAACGATGAATTTTTGGTCATGATTTTCCAACAAAGACCATGAAATGGCGCAAAATGAATACCGCATCGATAAATCGACAAATTAATGCCATTTTTGGATTTTGCGCCCCATTTTACATATCAAACGATACCCCACATGACCATCTTGGCAGAACATATTTTAATCACAAATAGGGAGGGGGGGTGGTGCTAGCTAGCAAAATCAAAAATTATTCAAGTATGGCATGTGGGGTATCTGTTGTTAGATATTTCGAGCTGCCGAATTCAAAAATCATATCTATTTTTTGGTCCGAGCTCTTCAAAGCATTTTCCTTGCTTTGGTGACCTCACGGTTACATCATTTGGGACATCACGTGGCATGTGGGGTATCAATTGTTATATACTTTCGGGTGTAGAATTCGAAAATTGGGTTTATTTTTCAATACGAACGTTCCGCTTGCTCATGACCTCGCAGTTACATCATTTAGGGCACAAATAATTCACGCTGATAAAATTCCCTGCACAGTTTTATCTTAAAACATGCTTTTGATTGAGCTGAAAAAATCATTACGGCATCATTTCGTAAATTTGACGTTATCGCCGAAGAAAGTCAGCTGAGATGATTATATCTGATATAGTCGGAAAGATAAGCCACACAGACTAACTACTATTTCAGTTTCATTTCCAGGAAAGAATTTTTCTCGAATCTGAGAGAAAGTCAGCAAACTCATTTCCTCTATGCGGCGCAAACGGCTGCATGTACGAAGGTATATAACACCATATAACACACCCGGAAAAAACAAACGTGAAAATAATTTCCATAAGTCATTATAGGTGGAAATTATGTAAATTAACATGGGCCAACGAGTCCTGTTTCTGTACTTTATTAATTATGACATCATGCGGATACGGGTTATTACGAATGTTTAAACCCAATCAAACCGAGGACTCCGCCAAATTGTTTTTAAAGTGGTACCACCCGTAAGGGCGAGACCATAAGCGGAGCGTAATTCAAATATGTCGACACTACCTCAGCCTTCCCTCTCGACAACGCTTCCCAAGTTTACCTTCTCATCAGTCGCCGGAAATTTCTCCAGATACATTTAACTTCAACGTAAAAAAACTTACTAATCGATGATTCGACGTATTTTCGTATCGATGACCGCACGCATCCAGCGATTTGGAATGTCTCAGAGTTTTGGTTGGCTCCGGTGTGCACACGTGAGCGCTACGACAACTGGTCAAAGCTCCACACCCGGTAGCAGCCACCTTACTGCAATCGTCCAATTTACGGTACTTATTTTTGTGCAATTTCGAACAATGCTTACGATCGCTGCACGAGTGCTCGTAGCTCGTCGATACATTATCGATATATCGTTTATTTCTATTGGGCGCGTCGCGATGTATGTTCGAGGCGGATTTCGCCTTTTTAATATCGTTCCACTTGGGCGACCTCCTGCGTTCGTATTTCTCCTGCTGTTTACGCATCTTGTAATCCTTGTAGCTCTCGTGTTTCGGTACAAAAACCGTCGACGAATCCGACGAGCTATCGTTTTCGTACATATCGCTAGTCACCGAATCTTCATAGCTGGCGAAAGACACCGATCTAAGGAGCTTCTTACCGCGCTGCACCACCTTCCTTTCCTCCTTGACTTTCTTATATTTATCGCATTTACAACCCACCGGATATGATTTCCTGTAACTCTTTTTATCGGCGTCTTTGTTCTTTAAATACAATCTGCTTTTCGACGTCTCCTTGTCTGGCATCGTTTGATCGGACGTTTCGTGTACGCAGCATCTTCGGGTACCGCTTTCGCAACACGTGCTTTCCGCCGAGTAACATACATCCATGCGATCGTCATTCGCCTGGTTCAAGTTCACCAACGATCGTTGCCATTGTTGGACCTACAACAAGCGAAAAAAATCAGTTTATTCTCGTCGTTCGTATAGTCACGAAATAACGACAAAAATTACATGTTTGGCTGGACCAACACGTGGCTCAGGCACGCGCCATTGGAAACGAATTAGCGTGCTATTATTACACGCCGCCTTGTACATATTATCCCGCGTAAAAAACGTATATTTATATTTGGCGTATACACACACGCGCCAGGAAGCCGGATTACTTTGATTCTGTAATATTCCCATCGTATGTGTACACTGACCACGGTTAAATTATCTGTTTTAGCGTACAGACGAGCTAATGCAACATCAACGAGGTACTATTCTACGTCATCAAGTACGACAGACGTTTTCCAAATTCCATCATCTTTCCGTACTTCGGAATACAAAATCCGATGATTGATAGGTTAACTAATTAGAGAAGCTCAACGATTACTTCATTACTACAGACAAATTTTACAACCCTACCGTCTAACCTTTTTCGACACTGAATGAGTAATCAATTACGTCATAGAATTCTCCCATGCAGGCATGCACGTCTCATGCGGTCAGCATTCCTAGTAAATTCAGTCCACAATTCGCATAGAAGTATTTTTACTCTTTCTATTCTTCACGATATTTAACCCAATTGAGAAAATAACCGCGAATTATTAACGTGGGTGGCCTAAACGATGCAAATTTGAGGTCACGGGACAAGAAAAATGCTTAGATGACTTCGTATCGAAAAATTAACATGTTTTTTGGATTCGGCCCTTAAAAGTATGTAACAATCGATACCCCACAAGGTAGGGTTATTTTGAAAATATTTTTGGCTTTTGTCCTCCCCCCCTTAATTTTCTCCATTAATATTTACAAAAATACTTCATTAAAAGGTGGTCATGCGAGGTATCGTTTCATATGTAAAATGACACGTGAAATTCAAAAATTAGGTTATTTTAGAAATTCGAGCGATTTATTGGCTTCTGATATTTCATCTAAACGCTCCGGACTAATTTTCACTATGAAATGTTCGAAATAAATATCGTGTGGGGTATCGATTGATATGTAAAGTGGGGTCTCAAGTCCAAAGATAATTTATATGAGATAATTCATGAAAGCTATCTACCACGACACAGCATGAACATCCTCTTTAGTATAAATAAATGAAAAAAATTAGGCGAATCATTCATCGACATAGTATTTTCTTCTTAAGAAGTAAATTCAATCGCGTTTTGTTTCAGTGCTTGAACTATGGACGAATTCCTGAACCGCACAAGATAAAAGTAGTCATGATTCTTGGAAAAGATAATTTTTAGCTGCATTGTTTTTATTTCTCTTATCGCAGAAAAGAAACCCAGTCGCAGTTCATTCTATAACGCATTGGTACGCAATTCGTCACAATTTTTGCCGAGTGGAAGCACGTTCGAAAAAACCCGGCGTAAAATCGCAGAATTGTGACTGCGGGGAGAGGGAGAAGCGAGTAACTGATTTTAGATTAGGTCGAAATGAAGCATGAGCGTTTTTTGGTATCATGACAAATCTAATCTTTTTCATAGTCCTCCCTCCCCCTCTGTAACTAAACTTTGATCTTAGTTTCGCAATCCGGTTCTTTCAACGTGCGTTCAACGCTGCAGCGTCAATTTCATCAATAAATTTTCAAAATCAATATATCATGTGGGGTATCGATTGATATGTTAAAAATAGAGATAAAACTAAAAATTGTATCATTTTTCATATTCAAGACTGTTGAGATCGAATACTGCAAAGACTGATGATAAAATTATACATTTTCGGATTCCCACTCATCTCATACCCCTTCAACTGCGCTAATGATCTGGAAAAAATAACCTTGCCAGTCAATTAAAAGCTTAAATTATTCTCAGAGTCCAACAAAACGACAATATTGACCGTTTAACCGGTACACAGCCTCTTATATATCTCTCAAACTTCATTTTTAATAAACACTTCTCACTATATGCCCAAAATATACCAGGCAGCATCTCATAATGACAGTTTGGTTTGAACTATTTCCGATCTTCGCTTCTTGGCGTAGAAAAATGGCATTAAGATTCTCAATAAAGCAGCTCGCACAAAGGTACACAAACGCTCACCTTGCAACCCCTCTTATACATAACGAACGGCACGCTCCTATAAATAAATCTCAGATCACCCTCGTAGGGTTTACCTCTTGCACACAATACATTCCGGAAACATCACAACCGACATATGTTCCTTATATAATTTCAAATTTCCGTATAATAAACTTCCCCTTTGAAAGCTGCATTTCTTACAGTTCACAATCTCCGTCGAGATACTCGATACTCGATGCATCTGCAGCACATCTGACCCACATCGCAGACACGGTAAAGGTTGAGAACCATTAATCTCGTTTATTAGCCATCTCCTTGGAAACGTTTTAATTAATATCTTCATCTACGCTTTCCATTATTCACCTACACGCGGACATTAACGATGGTCGCGAGACCGGCCCCTTCGAAAGCTACGTATCGTGCGTCAAGCCCGTGAACCTCGCGCGTTCCACATGAGATATGGCGAACGGCTGCGAAAACACTCAAGAACGTGTCCCCGGGTTTGTTTTCTTATCAATCTTTATTAAGGCGATATTTCAACCCGACAAATTCGGCATTTCGGGATAATAGCGATAATCAGAAATAGCACCTTGATTTAGACTGCGTTACGTTATGCATTCCAAAATATCGTGGTGTTTACTACTTAGAATGGGAGAATTAACGAACACACTACGTGAACTTCTCGACTTATATTGTTGCTATATAATTACCCATATTGTAAGCGTTCATTGTTATTTTAATACACGTTCTTCGTATATCGCCTCGAAAGCGATGGCATAAAATGAGAGAGAGCTCTGCGCTACGCGACACCCTCGTTCCGCGTCGCCTCATTTTCGTCAGCTTCTTGTTCTTCGTCTTTTCACGCGAGATACTGCGTGTTTGGCATAAGTACAACGGTACGCTTTTGTTTAAATTACGAATAAATAACGCGAAATGTCAATACAATAATATTCCCTCGTCGCCCTGCTCCCTTCACCATTCCGTATCTTGTGTTCTTTCACGTATATTAGGAAACTTTTCATGTTATGCAAGATTTTACGCTTTTTTTTTCGCATTTAAACCGGCATAATAGAGATATGTCTCTTTTTATCTCGTATTTTTCGAACAAATAAATGAACATATTCGATGGAAGATCATTTCAAAGGTCGTCGCGTTTTAGAAAAACAAACCTTAAAAAAATTAGGGCGCGTGTATTTTTCCGGAATTTTTTTCATTTTCATCGTTGAGCGATATTTGTAAAAAATATTCCGAAAAAGTCTCTACACTGATAAAACATCCGAAGTCGTTTTTTTTTCTGCGACAATTTGTCGCTGAGCGCCGAAGAATTCGCGTTTTATCATCGTTACCGTTTCGAATACGTGATAAAAAACATACGATTTGATACGATCGTTAGAAAGTGTCCGCAAATGGTGAAAGTTTATTTCGAGTGATACTTCGTGGACAAATAAATTTTCATGAGCTTGAAAACGATAAATTTCGTGAGAGTCGCACATTAGGTACCAAAAAAAAATTATTTAATATGTAGTTGATTTCATATCAAGATATGAAAATCATCGGAAACCTGTGCAATTGAGTCAAGACATATTTCAGAATTTAAGGTGTTTTGAAGAGACGAATAAAAATCGAATTTGCGAAGTTGCCCCACTTTGGGCGCCAAAACAAAGTCAAATTTACATGGTTTGAATCACCCTTGTAAAACAAATTCAGGAAAAATTCTCTACATTGGACGCCAATTGAATTCTCTGACCGTGAATAAGAACCTCTTACATTAGGTCAACATACTTTCAATCACAAAAACGCTCTTATTTGGGCTCCAAAACGAATCAAAATTCCAAAAATTTCATTTGATCATTAAAAACCTCATTGAGAAAATGAAACATCAAATAATTTCATTGAGAAAGTTCCATAGCTCCGCCCATCCGCCCCCCCCCTCCTCTTCCTTATGAAGTCTTCCTACTACGTATAATTCGATTTATCAAATAGGCTTATTGAAATTTAAATAAAACTTGAAATTATTTTAACCTCACAGAAAACAAATTAGTTTCCATATTTCGTCAAATTACTGACTCCGCCCACAAGCGCATCCTCTCTACGCCTTCAAAAGTACCAAACCTGCATTCTTGATTAATGATTACTATTGTCATTGAAACCACTTAATCGCTTTTCCTTCACGACAAGAACGCCATAAAAACGAATAACAATGAACCAATTGTATGTATACGCTGAGAAAATTTGATTATTACGTCCCCTCCCTTCGACCAACGTGGCCATATATCTCGTCTACATATAAACCATGAGATATTTCATATTTTGTCTGGTTATTGTTTTCGCCATAATTTCTATCAAATTTCATAAATTTCCGACAATTTTTCAAAATTGTGGAAAAATCGGAGGGGAGGGGGAGGGGAAAATTGCGTTGAACTTTATGCATAGAACATCGCTGATTTTAATTTTTGTATGATTTGACATTTTCATGTCATGCTCATAAGTGATAATCTTGGTATTTTCATGTCATGATAACATGTCATAGATGACAGGTCATTGTTATGGTGACATATCATGATCACGAGTGATATATGCGATGACACAAGCCGTTGTCAAGGCAACGTGTCATGTTCATGAGTGATTCTTGATATTTTCATGTTATCATAACAATTCGTAGATGATACGTTATTGTTATGGTTCATATTATCATGATTATAAGTGATACTATACCATAACAAGTCATTATCATGGTGACGTGTTATGGTTATGATTGACATGTAAGATGTAACGACTTGTTATGATGAACGTCATTGGAATGGTCATGTGTCGTGATCGTGAGTCACATATAATCATGTCATGGTGATATTTCATGATCACGCCATGATGACATGTCATGGTGACCTGAATAATGCCATATTATGGTCATATGTCAAGAAGTTGTCGTGGTAATAAGTGTGGTGAACTGGTGATGATATGTGATGACAAGTCAGGTGGTTATTTTTTCATCTCAAAACGAGCTATGCGTCATATTCTCATGTTTAACGAAAAATATAATTGTTTCATGTCACCATACTATGTCACAGATGACTATTAATTGTCACGGTGACGTATTATGGTTAGAAGTGGCATTTGATCATGTCATGGTAGCATGCCAAGTGACACGACATGATGACAAGTCATTGTTATGGTGACATGGCATGGCTACAGGTGGCATGTGATATCAAATAACGTCTTCTGATGAACATCATTGTCCCGAAGTGACATGAAAATGTCACATGACGCTTTATGGGGCAAAACGAATACTATTTTTGAAGTAGCTGATTCCAAATTCGAGCTATTTTCGAAATTACGACTTGAATTCGTCGAATATCGATGATTCACGAATGGAGATAGCTTTTCTTCAACGAAAACGCTCGAAAATCGAATCCATCGATTAAACATGGTCACACACCCTCAAAATGATTTCAGCGACCACTCGGGCGAAAAAGAGCATCGTGTAAAAGGTAACAATCGATTCACGTATCCGCGTATAAAAGCTAGTTAATTTTCGTCACTGGCCAACATCCACTTCCTAGGTTATCTCTTCCCATTGAGAACACGATTCAAATCGATATGGTATGCTGCCAACTGGCTTAGGGTGGTTTCTACGCTTCACCTGGTCTCTCGCAGCGGCAAAAACTCGACGGAGTTAATCTATCCGATCGCAATAAATCTACTCGGCGTCGTGGTATACGCTAGATAGATTAACAATTAAGAAAAAACGCGCCATAGATGTAGGTATTTTTTATTGTAACGAAATTCCACCCTCTTAAGGCCCAGCGAGCTTTCGAGGCTGCGCCGTATACGTTTATTTACATTTTCATTGGATTTCGTTGCAAGATAAACGAGTCTCTCGAGCGTCGACGAAACGCCGTATACGCAAACATTAAATCAACAAATCGTTGTTTACCGTTCGGCTTTAATGATCTAGAAATTTCGTACGTGTGTACGCGAACGGGCGCGAACGCGAAACCAGGTGCGTACGACGCGTACACAATTGACGGCCAAGGCGTTTCTCCTCCACTCCCAGTACGATTACATCGCACATTTCTAATTTCTTCGTCTCGTGTAAAAAGCTCGTATATGTCGAACTTTCGATACTTGTTTTACGCCGAAAAAAGCTTCACCCTTGTCGCCCTCGACGCCGCTCGAGCGTGCGAATTTCTGTCCAAGTGCCAAATGAAGTTTGGCATCTGATGTAGTGCTTTACGATTGGACGTTGTTGTCGCGATAATTATAGAAGCTGCTGAAGAGTACGTGTGTGCATGTATTCTTCACGGCTTTTACCTTCGTACCGGCTGCCGAATCTATTCATCTTGACGATTACGTCCGTCTCGGAGGTAATTGTTTGAAAATCCTTTCGAAGCGCTCGATGACGTCGTTGCTTCGTAATCGAGTAGGCGGAAAAATTATAATTTCAAAGATCAGATTTATTCGTTTTTACTATTTTAAGAATAGATTCCTCATTCAGTGCTGTTGACACTCAAAATTACCGTCAAAAGTACCTCTCCATCGCCCCGCTTCCAATAAAACGTACGTGTTTATGATCTACATTGTGCACCTCGAGTAGAAACCTTGTTTACGAGTCAACTTCCATTTTTAACCTCCCTAAGGCGATAAAACCATTAAAATAGGAGGGCGTAAAAATTATTAAAATTTTAAAACGACCTTGATTGTAGAATGAAACGAAAAATCAGCGCTATACCGACGACGCTGTAATCTATATTTCGTTTTTCATACATTAACCAACATTAATCCAATAAAATAATAAAATGAAACAGATACGATTTTTTCGACAACAGAGCATTTATAATATTTTCCAATTTGGTCTCGAAATATAACAGCATCCTTCCCAAAAACCTTGAAATCATTTTGATGAATTAAGGGTTAACTTGAGTAGAATTTCTTATCGTATTATTCAGATTCATGGAAAGAAAAAAAGAAAAAATTGATGCAGAACCTCGAATCTTAAATCATTTAAATACGCCCAAGATACGAACGATGAACCGACATAGACTTGCCAAATACTTCACGAAAAATCCAGCGATACGCAGATCAGGTGAATTGACAGAACTCCAAGAATCGCGAAGTATTCGAATGACCCCACGGATACATCTACCGGAATTCGTCCAATGTGATTTTTCTATTTTTACCCGCGAATGTGATACGCACCGTGATACGTTCGAGTTTCCCTATATTGTTTTAAAAATAAGCTCTTATTATTTGTTTTTCGTTCCAGAAAGATATAAATGGTGGCTGGAGTAAGAACCGTCATCTTCAATATGTTTCTCGAATCAGAAAAATAATATCTCATTTAAATTCACCTCTTTTAAATATGCTCCCATCGATATGTCACGTGATATACGTCAAATAAAAAATATCCCGGATCGAATCCAAACGAAATACTGCAGCTAGAGAATGGAAATTCTATAAGAGTCGAAATGTATCGTTATACATAGATGATTTGACGCATAATATACATTAATTGTGATTTCTCACGATTTTGAGCCCGCATTAATGAAAATCTATGTCATTAACTACAACTAAAACCCTGAAAAAATGCCACGAATCAAAAAAATACCATCGAATTCGGATCTAGCACCCTGAATTACATACCAGTCGATACCCCACAACGTGCACTTTTATTGAAATAATTTTCACTACAAATTTGAGTCGCTCATCTACTCAAAATACCCAAAAATACAATAAACCGAAAAAATTACCTTTAATTCGAATATTCCACCCTAGAATACATATCAATCGATACCCCACAAGGCATATTTAAAATGAAGCAATTCCCACTCACAATTTGAGTCACCTACCTTAACACAAACTGGAAATGTCACGAATCGAAAAAATAATGCCGAATTTGGGTATTCCACCCTGAAATACACATTAATCGATATCCCACTGGAGGTATCTATTTTGAAATAAATTTGAGCCGGCTTACTCCTCAAAAATGTTGGGAATTGAAACCATAACGTCATTATAGTCTCCTCTCGCATTTGCATTCTTCTTCCAAATTTGATTAAAAGACATTTTACAAGCAGAAGTTGACATAAAATTAACGTTATTATCTAAACATAAATTTATGCTCTCTTGAGGCACGACACAAGTACATCGACCTTCTATATACCTACATATTATGACCCGTTTAAAACACGACGATTAAGTTAGCTAATTTCAAACACAAATGATGACAAAATTGGGAACCAATGAAATTCGAATGCAAATAATTACTCGATTAATTTCTAGGAACCAATTGCTCTTTCGATATTCGCGATACGATGACATTCGTTCTAAATTAATTTATTATTCGACTCTATTAAAAGAAATTAAAAATCGATTTCAGCCAATTACCGAGCTACTCGAATGTTATTGTTTTTTTTTTTCGTAATTCTATGAAAGAACGTCGATACAAACCGAACTTAACGGTACTATTGATGGTAATAAAAAGAAAAACAATTACCTTAGCGCGTGAATAATTGAGGACGTCGTTTTCGGTGAATCCGACGCAGGCTTTGTCTATACTGGACGCTGACTTAGATAACTCGTAGTTGGATTCTTTGACGTATTTGCATGACGATGACTTCAATATACTACTAGATTTCAGAACCGGATAAGTCTCATTTAGACGGGCAGACGTACTGCAAAATTTCTTGATTGGTTGTAATTCACGTACGTTGAATGGTCTCGTGAAATTCGCCTCGAGTGGGATCAAATTGGGTTCTTTTTTGATACTCGGACTAGTAACAGTTTTGGAAACACATCTCGAATTGATGATATTACCGTTGAGCAACTCGGCAACTTTTTCGTCGCTGATGTAACTACTGATAGGGTCTTCGTTGTGGCTGACTCGGATGCGTAAATCATCGATGCGATTTTCGGCCGCTGCATATTTAAGTCTTAATTCGGAATGATTCTTTTCAAGTTGCTCGATAACGCAGTCTTTTTCTTTGATCTCTTCTTCTAATTCTTTAACCTTGGTGAGTAGGTCTTTCTTCGATACTGGTATACAATCGCTGGCTGGACTAGTTTCAGGTGAGCTTATATTCTCAATACTGTCTCTGGATTGTCGCTCGAGACGTTTTTGCATTTTACGTAACGCTTCGGATTCTTTTATCGTATGAATATATTGTTTAACTTTACTTTGTACATGATCGTATTTTTTCGAGGCGTTTGTTGTGAGACTACTACAGCTAGTCGATCTTTGGAAACCGGAATCTTTGGATTTAGTAGTAGCTATCGAATTACTTTGTAACGTTTCTGTTGAATACATACAAGACGAGTCACGTCGTAATGGCGAGAACGACGCTATAGATGATACATCGTGCATCGAATTCGATTTATTGATGGCATACACGCATTGAGTATCTTGAGGAGTTAACGAGAATCGTTTACCGTCTCGTAGTGATGGAAAGTTCGATGGCATTTTAAAATCGTATTCTTCGCTTGATTCTTTTATTGGCGTTGATCCGATTAGGTTATAATTGATAGGGCCGTAATCGCTTGGTATATTTTTGTCTTCTTCGGATCCCGCGTGAGAATCTTCAGATGTTAAGCTAATCAAAGAAGGTCGCTTCATTTCAGTTAGAAGTTCTTCGTCCAGTGACGAACACATATCACTTTCGGCCATTATTTGAGTATCCATAGAACTAGAAAATTACACTAAAATTAACACTATTTTGCGTTGTTACATCAACCACGCGCGAGTTACCTGATATAAATCTCGTCCCACGTTTAATCAACGAAACACTACGGCACGACCGATTAAAGCACGAGACAGAGTACACTGAACGTGAAGTTAATTACATGATAATCGCGATCTGCCACTTGAAATTACAGGAAATGAGCGTCTTCATTCATCGCCATGTTGCACGGGTAATATCTCAATTCTCACTGCTTATCTTTTGTAATTCTTGTTTGTAAGTATGAATTGTCACAAAAAAACGCAATTACCACTACTACTTGACCTCTAATCAGCGAGTTTTCATGTATTTTTGTTTATTTTATCGCATCCGATGACGTCATAATGTAAAGAATGGAAGGGGAAATTGGAGGGAAAATACGTGGGTGAATGAAAATCTGCCAGAAATTACGTGTTATAAAAAGATGCGCGAATAATTCGAATCTTTTATGATTTATATTAATTTTATAATTTAAATTAAGCATTTTAAAGTTACGATAATAAAATTACTAATTCATTTTTTGGCGTGAAATTCCATATTGATCAATTTAGGACGTAAAATATTATCACTTTTGAATGATAATAACAGGCTACACTGATTACAATGCGTGCATTGCGAATGTACCGTTTTCGCCAGCATTACAAAATATCAAAGGAATCATGTGAGGTAAAAATAAAATCATGATTTTGAAGAATTTCTTCATTTTTTTGATGTTTTTTGAAAAATAAGTAATCAAATGATACGTTTGATATAATTTCAAGACAAACAAAAGCTAACAAAAGTAAACATTTTTCAATTAAACCTCTCAAAATTAATTACAAAAATTTTCATAACAAATTGCAATTTTATACGAAGCAACATTGATTGATAAGCTAATTATGCAAAATAAAAACCAACTTGCAAGCTTGCAAGTACTCTGTGTTAAACTAATGAACTTTTGTAATTCCGCATATATTATTTTCTTTTTCCAGATGTAGGTTCAAGTTCGGTAATTCATTTTCCTTATTTCGTGATTCGTAGTTATTGGTTAAATTTATCGGTCGTGTTTCCAAATTTTCATTTCGTCGAAAAATATTTCAACCTCTGTGTGTTTTGAGCATATTCTTCCGCTCGTTAAATTCCATCCAATATTTCACTTTTTTTTCTAAAGGAATAACTTTCATTTTTAATATGTCTGGATCAAATTCGCTATTTGTCAATGTTTGGAGATGTTTCTTTTCGCCGAAATTATACCGTTTGTATAACGTACGAAACTCAAATGTAAGTAAACATTGTGTTATCATTGCACATTCCTGATAAGCTTGAAAGCTTAGCTTTTAAATAATTATAATTGCAATTTATTTTAGGGATTATATGAAACAAATACGTTGGAAAAATGGGGAGACAGTGTAATTCAAGCGGTAAGTATTTTTGTGAAGTTTATTCTTGTTTCTTTACAAATTCCATTTCATATTCTTCTCGAGTCTGGTGCAAAAGTGGTTTTTTTCTCAATTTACGACCTTGCTGATTTATAGTAACTTGAATGATTAAATATGTGGTTTTCGATTTTTTATTTCAAGGTCTACGAGTATTTTCTCAACAATCGTCAAGAGTACATATTAGAGAAATTTTCTTCGCTTTGGTTTGCGTAGTCGTTTGTGAAAATTATAGATTACCGATTTCCGGCGGATTACTAATTTTTTCGTTGGTATCGTCGGCGTATCATGAATCATTGAGAGATTCGTATATGAGGTTTCTTCTGTATTGTTTTTTAGGTTATTTGCGTATTAGGCTAATCTGGTTTTAGATCCATTGAAATTTCGTTGAAATGGAAATTATTTTTCATCGCTTATCAACGCCCGAGGAATTTTTTACATTTTGGAGTGTTGAGTTAGTTTTTAGAAATTCTTACGGTATAGTCAGACACGACATGACGTTTACCAAGAATTGCTTTTTTTATTTGACACCGTACACTTGACATTATTTCGATTGATATGTATTATGGAGATCGTATGTAAAATATTCGTGACCCAACCGACCCCCTCATGCCCTAAAGTGACGTTTAGATTATCTACAAATCCTTACTTTGTGAAAACTTCGTGTTCGTACAATTACATTTCCTAGTGCAAGTTCGGTTGACAGGCGAGTTTTAATATTTGACGAATACGAAACACGATACTTTAATGATATTCGCATGTGTGACATCGATAACGACATAAAATAAAACTTGATATATACATTTGACCCTTTTAAAAAATTCGTCATCGATACGATGCTTCAGCAAAATATCTCCGACGCATTTGGCAAGTGGTAACTCGTCCCCAATTTAATTACATCGATTTAATGGCGATAAAAACAAAATCCATTATCGTTTTATTATATAATTAACAAGTGGTTTTTTTGCAGTCGATCGTGCTTTGGCATGTGACTTGTTACGCATTCCCAGTCATGGCGTATACTGCGTATAAACGGGGATACTTCACTGGCGAAGGACAACTATTCCTATTAAAATTAGGAGCCGCTGGAACGATCATATTATGCGCAGCTTTCTTCCTAAGAGCCATCGGACGTGCTACAAATGCCACGTATTTGGAATTTAACGAAAAATACAGACGTATTATTCAAAATTATAACAACGAGACGAAGGTATATACATGATTGTGTCGTTGAACCGTGTCTAGTGGCAGATATTCTCAAGGTGTTTGTCTGGCTTGTGTTACAGAAACAGTTACAAAATTATGAATTTGATTTTACCGCTTGGCCTGTGGATTTCGATTTAAAAGATGAGAAGTACGTGTTATATTTTTGTTTTGTAATTAGATTCATTTCACGTGACCTTGGTCTTCAATATTACGAATTTCAGGTATAAAGGAAAAGTTTCCCCTTCTTGTTGCGAAGGCACATTCCGCAAAGCGTTGACTGGTCCAAGCAGTTTAATTGGGTACTTTGCTCTGCATTCGTTCGCCATCAAAATGATCTATCCGGGGAGCATTTCAACAATTAATTACCTCATAAGTGAGTATATTCCGGTGACACCCTGAATGTCTTCAACAATTGACCCATTTCTTTGTCCTTGACTTAGTTGCATAGATTTCGTGAATATTTTACATTCGATTCATAGAAACAGTCTCGTAATGTTTATACTTTTTTCTCCGCATATCGACGATCACGTCCAGCTTGGCGTCGATTACAATGTAAATGCCATAAATTATTTGAAACCGTAAAATATAACTTAATCGATTGCGAATCAACGCTATTTTGCGTTATAAAACCCATCATCGTCTGTATATTTGCATTTTTGTTTATTAAATTTTTCATTCGTAGGGAATAATTTATTCGTCGGCCGGAAAAAATTAATCGAAGAAAAGCACTCCGAAAGGTTCAAATTGGCGACACCGGATAATAACGAATTAGATGTCATGTTCGTCGATCAAAGAAACAAATCGTATGCGTGTTTTTTAATGAATTATTAGGTAAATTTGTACCAAAATACATGACATTTGTATTTACAGCTCGTTGGGCTCAACTTTGGTCATTTGTACCGAAGGTAATGCCGGATTTTATGAAATCGGTATCATGGTCACACCATTAGAGCTCGGGTACTCGGTACTAGGCTGGAATCATCCGGGTTTCGGTTGGAGCACGGTAAGTAAACTGGATGGATAAATGATGAAAAAAAGGAAATTAATTTAATGGAATTGGATCCAGGGCACACCTTTTATTAATGAGGAGAAATGCGCCATGGAGACAGTGATGCAGTTTGCCTTCCAAAAATTGAATTTTATTCCAGAACATGTAATTTTATTCGGATGGAGTATCGGTGGATTCGCGTCTTCGTACGCGGCCACCATTTATCCCGATATTAAAGCTGTGGTGAGTAGAAGATCATTAGGTAAATAGGACTGAATTCGTTTTGAGTAAATTTTCATGATTTTATAGATACTCGATGCCACTTTTGACGATATCTTGCCTTTGGCTGTTAAACAAATGCCCGGCATTTTGGAACCCATTGTTAACGTGTCTATTAAAGATCACGCTAATTTGGATGTAGCTTCGCATTTAACCAAGTACTGCGGACCCATTGTACTTGTGAGGAGATCCGAAGATGAAATTATTTCATTAGTGTAAGTATAATTAATATCGCTTCTTTTTAATAAGTTGCTTATTTGATCTTTTCAAGGCGAATGCCAGCGTATTTACGCCTCCAATGGTAATTTCGGGCAGAAAATGTATCCTTATTTATGTCCTAAAATATGAATCTCTTTGCAGGGAAGGCGATATAACGACAAACAGAGGGAATTATTTATTATTGAGAATACTTAAAACCAGATATCCTCTGTTATTCAACAACGAAACGGAAACTGCAATATGGGCTTGGTTTGGCGTGACCACGCATAAGAAAGGTGAATTTAGAATAATCCTTTAACAGCTTATTCACGACCGTGAAACGAGGTTAATGTTAATTTCGCCGTTTAGATCTCGTTTATGAAAAATTCAAAGTAAACTTGGACGCGTGTAAATCGGAATACGATATTTATAAAACCAAACACGGCAGAGAATATCCCGCTTCGCTTGGTAAAGATTTCGATGCGCAGAAGAAAATTCAAATGTTGTTGTATCTGGTAAGTGCGACGTGGTTTTTTTGGTTAATTTCCATTAACGGATTTATTCTAATTTATCTTGGATTATTTTAACAGGCTAGTCTTTATATGGTGGATTTCCCATCGAGTCACTGTACGTCATTGCCATCCAGTATGTTTCATTCGTTTTCACAAATTTAAACCATTTTTTCACATATTTACACGTTATTTGTTCTACTTAAATACTTCTTTTTAAAATTAAGTTAGGACATTTTTTTTTCTTAGTTAAATTGGTGAATTAAGAGTTCCTTTTGTGTTTAAATTTTGTTATACGATTTACCATGTTAGTTTGTTAAAGTATAATCGAGCTATTTATGTGGATAAATTGGACATATATTTTTTTCTAACGTATATTTTATTAAATTAATTGTGTTATAAATGCGAATTTTCTTTTATGAAAGTTTTCAATCGGGGCATTTGACCGCGTCGTGTGAAATGCAGCGTTGTAATCTGTTACTGTAAATGTGATGAGATGAGCATTGATGGAGAATCAACGAAACGCATTCGTTTACTTTATACATTACTGCTAAACTGGTGTGATGCTTTTTTTCGGTGATTTTCTCACTTTTAAGCTGTATTACGTCGTTGATCTGTAAAAAAAAACTCGTGAAATTTAGATACAATATTCGAATTACTTTAAAAACAAATAAATTGGAAATGGAACGTATTTAGAATGAAATGAGTGTAAAAATGGTAAATTTTAATGAAAAATTCGTCTACCACGCATTTATATTGTAAAAACATAGTGTACAATTTATGCAGAAAAATTACTCAAGCGAAACGAAATTTTGAAACTCGATTACTCACGTGTTTAGCAATTCGGCCATCTCGTTTACTTTCGTTCTGCGTGGATTGCGAACAATTAACCAAGTTTTTAAAATTCATGGCGCATTCGAAAAACTGACATTGATTATCGGGATTAGGGAATCGTCCTAAATGATGCGGCGTACATATTTTCTCATCGGTTAACAACCAGTTCAAACCTAAACAAATGAAATTGACCGCATGTCAGATGTTCTGGTCGATTAAGTAATGAACGCGATTGTATAAATATTAAAAAATTTATTATCCTACTTCTCGCTGTGGTGACTTCTTGCGTTCTAAGTCGTCTCAAAAATATCGGAAGGTAATCGGCGATGATGCTAATGAGCGGAACAAATTCTACTGTATAATTACTCCTGGACGGATCATTAACATCTATTTCGGTATAAGGTAAGCCGTTGATTTCTGGAAAAAAATCGAGGTCGTTACAATTTGCTAATTCGTTTTAACGAATAGCAATAACCAGACGAGATGTGGGTCTGAGGCAATGTAATTGGAAAATGTTGGATTATCTACGGTATTGTGGTTCTGTTATTATACATCGTGCTTATGCTACGAGGATGTAATATAAACAGGTTCAGTTCCGCGTATTGACATAAATACCTGTACAATATCGTCTAGCGAGTAATTAGTAACACTTAGGAAATATGGTCTAGATTACGTTAAAGTACTAATTAAGGCGTTAAATAGAAGATTCGGACGCCGAGATGCTTCGCTGAGCAATGGAAAACGAAAACGATGACGAGACGTGATTGACGAGATCATCGATTTTTATACAACCTTTGATGATTAAGCAGTTGGGTGCCTGGTCGGAAGTAGGTACAAGGTCTTTAGCCACGTAATTCTTGCGTTTTCATACGAATAAGAATTTTCATTTGATGTTTTTCGTTTTTCAATAAATACTAATTGACATTTTCCAATGGGTTATTTCGATTGTTTCAAGATATTGATAAATTTTTGAGGGAATGTTTCCCGAAATTAGTCACCAGATTATTAATGTAAATACTTCTGAAACAGAGAACCTTTTAAAACTACTATTAAAATTCCACACAATCATAAGCAACTATAAAATTACAAACATAAAGTTAATACCGTCGGTAGTAATTTTATCAAAACACTTTCAAAAACTACTTAAAGCTTTCAATCAACCAGATGCTGTGCAAGAATACAACGTTCATTCATCGATATCAGTTTTGACGAAAAATACCCGAATCGAATTATTTTTACTGTTACATTAGACGTGATTCTTGAATTATTAATATTTCACAGTCGCAATAACCTCGCCATATTGTGGAAATTCATCGTAATGTTTGTATACTAAAAGTACGCATTTTATGGCACAACGAAGATGATAATATGTTAATTTGAAACGCTCCGCTGTATCGTACCCATTCACTCAATCAAATGAATATATTTTAGTAGAGTGTATAAGAAAATAATATACATAATTTTCAAATCGATTCGTCGAATTTTTCGTAATAAGTATGGGAATAACTTGACATAGGTCATGGTTTGGCGAGAATGTCTCGAATTGATTTCGTCATTGAATATTATCGTTCATAACGGCAATCATTTTTTCTTTCCGGCGATGAAGATTAGGCATATAATAGAGGCCGAAACAACTAAGAATCTAATTAAAAGAATTGATCGAAAAAATACGATTTTTTAATCTGCATTTCCTCCTCGTAAAATGACCACCTCATCTATTCTGAAAAAAATAAAAGTGCCGATTCATCACTGTTTACGTTCAGACGCGTTAATAAATTCAAATACTTAGTATGAATCTAGAATTTCATTTTCATTTCGAAATACTTATTGTAGAGAATTTCCGAAACCTTTCGTAACACTTACCTTGACATTGAAAAACAGAATGCATAAAATACAAGTTAATTTAATTCATTACATCGTACTCCAATGTGAACGATACCAAAAACGAAGCCGCCAAAGCACCGAATGTTACAATATATGCATAAGTCAACCGAATAATTAACTCGTTCGGTGTTCACTTTGAATTGAAAAAACCCATAAAAACGTCACGTACGTACCATCGGCGCTTAAATTGATCCAATTTGTGGGTATACTTTTGGCATAAATTACAACAGAGAAGCCGAAAATGAAGAAACAAACGCGACACAGGATGCTCTCGAACATTACGAAAATCTCATTTTCCGACTCGCCTACGCCACTGTTACAACTCGTCTGATAAATGTTGGTTTATTAGATTGCTCTCTTATAGTGTTCCATGCCAGCGATCCGCAGTATATGCACCTGTCCACTCCTACGATCTCGCAGAGCATAACCAATAGTATAACAGGTGACCTGTGAAAAAGAAACATATCAGTTGCATTCGAGTGCATCTCAGCATCTCGCATGCAATGATTAAGTATAATCACCGTGAACGTGGAGATTGAAACTTGAGGAGGTGATTGATTTTTCACGTTGATCTGAGTCGTATGAGTTCATAATCAAAATCATCGAAAAGTTCGGTCTTCCGGTTACGTTCAGTTTGCTCGAGTAAAATAAATTACAAGGTTCAGAGTGGAAAGCCGATTGATATGGCACTGGATGTTAAAATGATTTTTTGAAATTTTGTAACAAGGAACATTCCTTGATTCATTCCTGTGTTTAATAAACGAGTAAAAATTGAATAATCGGTGAATTGTCAATAACGATCAACTTACCTCTTGAGATGCTCCGTGCCGTTCCGATAGAACTTGCTGTAAATTCGATGTACGAAAGCTTTCGGAATAAACAAGTCCTATCGTCCATCGCATAACTACACTATTAGGTTTTCAAAAAATATAAAGTCATCGATCTTTCTTGTTTTTTCAAATCTATAGATTTTATTAAAAAAACAATAAACATGCTTTTATGATATGAGGTATCAATTGTTTTTTTTACCCCGTTGACTATTGCTGTCACATTTGCTGCAGATTCTGAAATTCTACATACCATACCTATTACCTACTCACAATTTAGTTTTATTATTTTGGTTTTTTGTTAAAAATACTGTGACTTTCATGAATTTTAAGTGCGAAATTAAATTTTGAGCGTATTTTATCAGGATTTAGTTGTACAATGTGCATGCACGTATAGAGGTTGACCTAATACAGATGCGTCGCATTTTCGCATGTGAACATCAAAGGTAATTAAATTAAAATAGGTACTTGTTAATAAGTTATTACTTAAGTGAATTTAATTTCCATCTCACTGATAAATATCCGAGCATATCAAAAAAATTGTAATTTTTGGTGATAAATGTAAAATGCAGGTAACTATGGCACTTGTAAAGATAAATGAAAATCTACAAGTACTTTAATCACAGAAATTCCTGGACCATGAAATATCCCAGAGTAAGTAGCATTTTGACTTTGAATTCTTTCGTGTGATATTCATATACATCCAGAGATCATCAAGAATCTCACGGATATAAGTACTCTAATACCTAACTGTTCTACGGTGGACACCGAAAATATGGTCGGTCACACATGACATTTATTAAGCACTATATTATCGTTACATTTCGTAACAATAGTTCCTCTGAACTGGCACACTTTTGTTATAGTTGGTGAATAAAACTTTGAAAAGGTCAAGATCTGTACTGATTGAAGAAGGAAGTTGATAAACTACGATGCGAAAGAAATCCTCTTGTTGATTTCTTGTGCTCATGTATCTTCAAGAATTTCCTACCGCAGTAATTATAAATGAAAAAGTAAGTGTAGGCCTATTCCTGTTCAATTTATGTATACATCGTGTGATCCGGTACCGAAATGTTTACATATAGTATATCCACTTCCACATATCGAGTTCGAAAGTGCCAATGACTTCTGTGTATACGTCTTACTAATCTAATCTAATCATTACAAAACAATGTGTGCGTGTTTCGTGTATACACGTTACACAATATGAACGGTTCGTGGAAACCCGTTGTACATATTCGAAGAAACTGAAAAAAAAAAATCTACCACAGAGATGAAGATAGTGTGTAAACTATGTTTTAATAAGTGTGACAAATTCAACATGCTTCGAAATGTTCATATATACGGACGATATGTGTTCATAAGGTCATAAAGCGGACAATAATAGGTGTATTTTTCATGGGCAATTTTAACCGCTTCTCTCAAAACTATTTCAATCAAAGAATCGAATATCAACTTTAAACAGTTTAATAGTTTTTATAACTCGTACTTGGCAGATTAAAGTAAACGCCTATATGAAAAGAAACATAAAGATACCGTTACCTCAAAATATTTTTCTTTGTACAATATGAGAGATCTGAAATGTGGTAAAATTCTATTCGATGGGTCAATAAAAGTAAAATGCAGTAGAGTGGAAAATCATAATTATCCTCGAGTAGAGTACAAATGTATGTTCTGCACCACCTAATAATTTCTCAAATTTTTCCTTCATTTTTCAACATTCTAAAATCCCCATATCTTTTAATTGTTTATTACGCCTATTTTTTAAACAAAATCAAACTATTTTCTCTCAATTTTTCATCAAGCCATCAAAAATTTTTTGAATTGTTGTATCCATTTTCCTTAATTTCTCTTGTTTTTTCTAACTTTTACAAAGATTTTCATGTGTAGATATTTGTCCACGGTTATAATAGACCTGGAATTCAAGAATGTATAGTAATACTATCTGAAAAAAACAACAAGAAAATTACATATGAAATTACTAAAATTCACATAAAATGCTCATATATGAGCATACATTTATACTCCACTTCCTCGAGATAAAATTCGACTCGAAATTTCCAGTTATGATTGACGTTTACGAATCATTATCTACTTTTACTCGTTGAGTTCGGATTCGGATAATTTTAACGAATTATCAAAAAATCAGTCGAGCTTCACATCGAAGAGAAATTTAAATCGTATGGACTATATCTTTTATAATATGACATATGAGAAATTATATTATATTTTTACTGTCAAGTGAAATTATCAAATAGACTTGGAAAGTACGTATTTCTATAAAATGCAAACAGTGGAAATTTCCTTTCGAAGATTCTAGTTTCCTTGATCTCACTATGTTGTCAAAATTAACGACGAAACGTCAACAATTTGCGTTCAAGTGTGTTCATTGTTTGTGCAGTTGTTTCATTTAAAATCAAAGAACACGTTGTATTCATTTTCTCATATCCTAAAGAACGTAATCAAAATTCAAAAAGAAGAAATATATTTGAAAATATAATTTATAGTAAGGTAACAAAAAATATTATGAAAATATAAACTAAGAATTGGAAAATTGAAGCTACACATAAATTCATAGCAATAATAAGATAAAATTAATACATTAGAAATAACATAAAATTTAGTGATACCGTAATAATTTACACAGATAGATGATAAAGTGATCAAACAAAATCACATCCCACAACTTCCTCCAGAACATCCTCCGAAAGTAGGTGGTGGAGCTATATCAGACATTGTTCGGAATCCTCTCACATTATGAGATGGACCTTGTCCTCTGTTAAACGAAGTTAGATATAAGTGCATGACATTTTAAAATAGGATAAATTTTTAACACATTTAAATATGTAATGTACCTTCTGCTAGAGGATGACGATGAACTACCGCTACTGTATCTAAATCCAACGGAGCGATTTGATGATGATGAAATAGGTATAGGTAAAAGTGTTTGGAAACTGTAATCATAAGTTTGATAAGTTAGGTAATGAGTTCCACCTAAACAACGATTGTAGTGAAATCTTGAACTTACAATAATTCGATGGCACCGACAAACGTCCAAAATGTATCTTTTAGTCTTTCAACTCCCCAAGGTTTTGGGCCATCACGAATTGTACCATCTGAATAGGGAACAAACGAGATTTGTAGTGAATTGTTATCAAACTATTAATTATATAATTCACTTCAAATGAAAATACTCACCACGAGCGACGTAAACCATTTTGAGAGAATGTAACGAGGATGTAATTACTTGAAGTAATATTTTCTATCTGATCCCTGAAAATAATTTGTCAAGATTCTAGAAATTTCAATTTTTGCTTATCACTGATTGGGCAACGTAAACAAAACAGCAATTGAACAAATAAGTGTTCATCAGTGTTACCATTTTGAATCATTCAAAATGAACAAAAAACTTTTTTATTTTTTTCATTTTTTTTACAAAATTTTATCAATTTAATTAAAATAAAAATTAACTATACCATGGAAAAAGTTTTTTAATATTCTAAATATATTTTAATTCGTCTGAAACATATAAATCTGAGGAAATTCGTGAAATTACCTTAATTATTACAAATTTATGATTTTGACGAGTGATGAGCTAATGATATTTTATACTTAATGACTAGTATTATAATTTTTTCAATATTTCTAATGTTCTTTTTGAACTTTCGGTGATCTTTTTCGGTAATAAAATTGAGGCTGTAAGCTGGGTTCAACGATAGCAGAATCGGCATTCAAATCAATAGTTCCATGATATCCAGAACTGCCTAATATTCTATCCGCATTCATGATAAAATATTGGTTTAATTCTTCCATTAGATCAAGAGGTTTTTGAGATTCCTGAACAGGGGTTGTAATTGTATCTGGCCTTGTGCTGGTGGAAAATACCTTTTGTTGTCCATCTTCGCCAATTTCTGGCTCGTCTTTTATATTGGTGTTGTTGTTTTTATACACGATTGGTCCTGGCAGAATAGGAACTAATGGCACAATTTCTAGAGGCTTTGGACACATTTTTAATTCCATATTATGTGGTACACAATTATGAGCAATGACCGTTGCGGTAGCCTTATGATTGATGACTGTTTGTACGGATGTGATTGATAGATATTCGGTAACGAATTCGAATTTTGGTTCTCGAACTAGGAGCGATTCGATAACTGTGGTAGGTTTCGGTACCTTGTCTAGAACTTTTTCAAGATTTGGAGTATTTTTCTGGACATTTATTTCTTCGAATTCGTAATCTAGTTCGCTGGGTTCTATTACAACAGCGTCTGAGTGAAATTTCCTGTGTAAAAAATAAATCGAAATAGAATTAAAATTTGTTAGGCAACTTTATGTTTATGATTTTTAAATTATTTTTCTTACTCCGATGGTTTCTTTGAATCAGTGTTACGCTGAACATATTTGTTATGTTTAGGTTCTAAAGGTTCAATTACATCAAACGATTCATCATACGTATTGGTTGTTTTTTGATTTAGCAACGTCGGTGTAGGTTGAATAGTTAGCAATGTTCCATCACATGTTGACTTGACATTTTCAAATTTAACACAAGAGGGATATACCGTCTCATATCGCGTGAACTGTAATAGATTCCATTTACTAATTAAAAATGATGAATCTATTTTTTTATTATTTTATTTGGAAAAAAAACAAACCTTGGATACCAAAGTTGTTGTAAACGTAATAACCTTCCTCTTGGGAAAACTGGGCAATTGAAGTGACGTTATTTTCGGAAAAGAAGGTAAATAGTCTTTCATTCCGAATACATTTGAAGCTTTTTTGGATCCATCTTCATCAACCGATTCCGTGACCGAATACTCAGAAGAATTTCTCGTCTCATCTATCTCTTGGCCCCCAGGTGGCTTGATGGGATTGGTGTCCACTGAATCAGTAATCTCGGGGGATGCGTCTATAACATCAGTCTCATTTTCGAATTCGTGTTTTTCGTTATCTTCGAGTACAAATGGATACGGATCTGGTCGTGGGATAACAATACGTGATATATTGAAAGCCTCTGTCGTAGAAATGATGGTGGAAAATGTTTTGGAAGGCTCAATGGATATCTTAGATTTAGTTTTGTTTGAAACAGAATAATTTTGGAAGGGGAAAAATTTGAAAGTAATGCTCTCGTTGACATGCACAAAAAGTGCGATTGCTAGAAGAAATTCTCTCGCAAGAATCTACAATAAAAAAATTTACATTTAAAACAATTTAACGATGAAAAGTATTTGCTAATTTTATAACGATAAGTAATGTGTAATTACAACTACGACCGCGTTCAGTCGCTGTTTTTTTAAAATAAGAAATTATTTTTAAAACAATGTTAATAAGTAGGTAAATAACGACACAAAATTGCACTTCCGTAAAATTACTATGTTAAAAATTTATGTTTCGATACGTACCATATTAACAATTAAATTTTCATTTGCTGCAACAACCACTTCGTGATCTACCCTAAACAACAACTACTAATGAGTATTTTTCCTGACATCCACCATCGAAGTACCGTTGCTATTTTACTTTCGCCACAACAGTTAGACGAACAAAACTATTAGAAAGGAATTTTTGCGAATAAAAGGCCGTGCAAAGAATCTATTGTATGTTGTGTCCGGGTCTCCTGACTCCAAAAGGATAGAGCACTTCGATAGCTTATTTTTTTTATAGATTTGGTGAAGAAAAAGTATCAACTGCTTCTAGTTAAAATTCGTTTCATGTATTTTTCAACATGATTCATTTACTTAAATCTGTAAATTATTTGAAGGATAAGGTACATTTCAACAAATTTCAGAGAAAAGCTAAGAAATACGACTACTGAAATTTTGATGAGATAATGTTATTCGAGTTCCGATTCGTAATTTATAGTATTTCATTGCTTCGTCATTTCTTTTAATTTAGTTATTTAGGTACGCATTAATGTAAATATGGAAATTGAATATTTAATTATAGCTTCCATTGAATACAAAACAGACTTGTGTTATTACGACGCATTTCATAATTTCATATATTTAGTAAATTTGAGAAAAAATATGGAATGATGATAATATTTAATTAATGTAATTTACTGCATTTTTACAAAAATGATCGAATAATATAACGAAATTGCAATAAAATTATTGACAAAAAAATGTAACTTCCACCTACGCCATCTATATTTTACGCTTTTACCTGGACTTACCTGTGAATTTGCGCATGCGCACTACGCTCGTTTTGTTTTTTTGCAAAAAGTAGGTAAATAGGTATTGCGAATAATATTTTCTGTGACGATTTTTTTTGCACTGTGATAATGGAACTTATTTTTCAGTTGCGATAATGTCATCATGAATAATCTTGATTTTTAAAATAAATTTTAAACGATTAGTTACTTTAGGATAATTTTATATGATTTTGAAACGTTCATTCGCTTCCTCTAAAGCGTCCATCTTGCGAGCAATGTTCAGCGGTACGTACTTTGTTCTACTTTCTTTTGTTTAATGGAGAAAACACGACGATCAAGTGGTGTTGTGTTATCGTGAAACGCGGTGAATTACATGGCTCAAAACCATATTTTCAGTTTGATCGTGAAAAATAGCATAGATCCGAGTCGCGTAACGGTTTTACTTGTGGGGAAATTGCACTTCTTATTGTTCGCGTTCATTTGATTGACTCTGTGTTCGTTGTTGAATGGAATTAAGTTATGAAAATTTGTATTACAGATTTCTAACTTATGACCGCCGTCATGAATCCGTTCGATGATTTAGAATCTAATGACTCCGAAAGAGTCGAAGAATTCAAGTTTAAAATAAAACAGCAATTTAATGCCTGTAAGTAAATAGGTATGACAACGGATATGATGTTTAGTCGATTGCTTGTAATCCTGTTTACGTTATATAGCTAAAGAGTCATGGATAATGACCGGAGTTTACGAATATTATTTAAGAACAAATTCGCTACGAGCTGTTGATGTGATGGTTATGGTCAAAGAACCCCACGATAAGCATTTTTTTGACAAGTAAATCTTTCGACGTATTTATAGCAGGGTGATTTTCATGAATTCATTCATCATGGTATTCTAGAGCTTTGGATGGATTACGAAGCGCGAATAGATTACAACATCTCACATTACTCGGATACGTTGTTCGCAAGAGACCAATATGGCTGTATAAGATTTATCAACATCATTTATTTCGTGAACTATTATCGATTTTAAAAGTAATTAAAAGAAAAAAAATATTGAAAGGTGATGATATATTTTATTGGCGTTTTAATTATAAATTTCAGAATGAATGCGACATCGTTGTTATCGTTTCGGCGTTATTAATATTGAATATATTGATCCCCTCGACACCTGGTATAGTTGGACCGTATTTACCAGAGATATTCAATGTATTCAGGTACTTGAATGTGTCATGAACATTACGGTGACGTGTTAACATTTTCTTCATGGTTCTATCTTCTTTGTACATCTCGGCCCCTTCTTAATACGTTAAAAGCCATAATGGTTGTATTTGTTACACGTTGAAAAAATAATAACCATAATGGTTGCGCTTTTACGTGTATCAGCAGGTGCTTGAATTGTTTTGTATTTTAGCAAACTGGCAGCCATGAACGCTAATGCAAATAATTATCAGGAAGTTCAACTAGTTCATCTGCAAATTTCGCTTTACACGTTATTTCATCGTTTATACGGAATGTATCCAAATAACTTTGTTAATTTTCTACGTAAGGAGTACATGACGCATGAAACGTATGCCGTGTTTAGTCACACCGTTAAGGTATGTCGAACCTACAACGGTTCATTGCCATTTCGTATCCATTTTCGGATCCATTAATTTTTCAAGAGCCAAAAAGGCTTAAAATAAAACTATTTTCCGTGTATATGCGCTATTTATGTGGAATTTTTATTTTCGTCGTACCGTAGCCGATGCTCGATACCGTACGTTTCCATCACTTGTTAATTACCGCCAACAAAGAGTGGGAAATAATGCCTGAAAGGTAAATAGAAACAAGTTGTAGAAGGGGAAATATTATTACCCGAGTAACTTTCGATATGTGTTATCTTGTAGATGGAAAAATGTCGAATCTCACGATATTATCGTAAGTTGCGCTAATCTGCTGATGAACGGAGGTAGCTCAAATCGAGAGCATTATCAGCACAGCGCATATGAGCCGAAAACGACCTTCAATTGTAACGATTTACTCGGTAAGGGTTAAAGGATGAATTTCCAATGACTATCGAACAACGTCCGTGAGTCGAATTACCTAATTTTTTATCATTTCAGACGCCATTAAAGTAACTGGCAAACAATCGGTGGCCGAATACTGTAAACAACTTGGGAAAGGTGCCGAAGATCCGACGCTGCTAAGTCCCAGCGTGCGATTTTTAGAAAAAAGACCCGAATCTACCCCGGCGCCCATTCCACTAACGCCAACCGCTCGGGTATGTACGAATAAAATGACGGCAATTCTTGAAGCAATTTTCTAATCTTTCGCATTGTCAATTCAGGCGTTTGAAGTTAGTTCGCCGTATTCAGAACACGAAGGCTCGTCTCCGCCAGAAGCTGCTGTCGAAGCTACACCGGAAACTACTCCGATTCGGGTAAGTACCATGTCTCCTATTCGAAGAATCACCAATCGAGTATGACATTTATGCAAAATCCACAGGAATACATGGAGACGACTCGGCCTCCTTTGACAATGGGAGTCGGACGCTCGTTGACGTCATTTGTAAAGGAAAGCGTCGTTCACGGTACAGTTCCTATGGGTGATCGGTCATTTCCGGCGTCGCCGATAAAAAAAGAATCGTCTCCGATCGCAGTTACGATTCCACACGGAGGGCATACGTCATCCTTACGTAAAATGAACAAGTTGCTTAGTGATCGAAGTCAGGTAGGTGTATAAAGAGAACGAGAACATAATAGAGTTTTGGCTGCAATACAAATGACTTTTGTAGGCGTCTACCGATGATAACATCATCGAATTGAAGCCGACGCTGTATGGTGGACCGTCTCGAAACACAAATGATCTCATCGGTATTCCGACGACGAAAGACCGAACACAAACTGTGATCTCATCGGCGAGTAAAACTTCCGCATTCGTCGACGGTGAAAGTGATAAAAAAGAAAACGGAGCAGCCGGTGGTGGCGACAAATATGACGTCGGTATCGACTCCGTAGACGATTTTGACGCGTGCGAACCTGAGAAATCCGGATCGCCGTGTTCCTCCGGAGGTTTACATATGCCGGATAGTAAATCTCTGAGTAATTTCGCCTTACATATGAAACATATGAGGAGTCGGCATTATAGCCAATGCAATTCTGATTCTGGATTGCTGACAGGTTTGTGTCTGAGACGTCGATGACGTATAATTAGCGTTAATTTTTACACTACGATATTTTTCCATAGAACGTTTCAGTCCAGAGAGTAGTCCTCGAGATCGAGCGAATTATTTCAAAAATCCCAAAGTACGTAGAACGCATTCGTGCCCGGAGATGAAGAAAAGTAGCCCAAATTCGACGCTCGTACCGTCCGACAGTCCGGTGCTAGACGAACGAGACGAAGACGTCGAGGGTTTCGGTGGTGAAAAAGCCGCGATGCGTCGTAAAGCGAAAAAACAAGCTGTCGAAGTAGTCAGCAGTGCGACCCAAACCGATGAAATCCCGCCGCAGAATTTCCCCTACGAGCATCTCTTCTTGGATGTGTTCCCGCCGCTACATCCGTCGCAAGGCGAACAATCCTCACCGACGGAAAGCGTCAATTCTCTGGAAGAACGACCGACGTCCGTGTACGAGAAAGCTCACTCGCCTAGTAATCTTTTGCAAAGGTATATCGATATTGCTGCGCAATGTTACGATGATAGAACGACCATGAGGGAGAGTAGAGCGGCATCGTTGAGTGAGTATTTCGCGAGGTCGTCGTATAATCGAAGTAGTCATTATTGAAGGATTTTTTTTCACGTGGTAGATCTTGAAAATAAATATTTGCTGGATCAATTGAAATTAATGGGAGTACAGCTGCAGATGGAAGAACATAGACGTGAAGTTCACGCTGAACGGAATCGTAGACTTTTACCGAGGTCGCGTCGTAATAGAACCTTGGAAGAGCATAATAACGTTTTGGTAAGTTCGCATCATCCAATTGATGCAATGTAATAGTCATTTTTTCACTACATTTTGGGTAATTTTTTTTCGTAGAAAGATCAAGTGATTATATTACAAAAAGAAATTCAAAATTGCAACGAAGAAGTCATGAAAATCGTTCAGGAGAAAGAAGCACAAATAAATCGCGAACACGAAGCAGCCTCGTATTGGCGTTCGCAATTTTTGAGCACACAACAAGAGCACAAAAAGACCATCATTAAATGCCAAAAAGCCGAGGTGAAATTAAAAGAAGAACAAGAAGAGAACGAGAGTAATCTCAAGGTGAAGTAGTGGAAAGAGTAACCACGAGGAGAAGTAGACGCTGTTTTTTAATATCTTGGGAGGGGGTTCCTCTCTTCGATGTTACAGCAATTAAATCAAACCAAAGCCATATTGAACGATATTACGAACGATTTGAGGAGCTACCAACAAGACGCCATGGAAGTGAAGAATCTTCGTCAGACTGTAGCCGAATTACAATTTGAAATTCTGAAAGCAGGGGAGCTCATCGTGCTGTACAGAAATCGACTCCTTGAAGCTAGTCTTCCAATCGATGATCAAGCTCAAGCTGAGCACATGGCCGAAGCGTATTTAGAAGAAACGAAAAGTACGTAGATTTGATGTCTTCTGTAAAGAATTTCTGAAGTGATCTGATGACCGATTCTCCCCTCCATAATTCTCATAAATTCATTCTTATGTTAATTGACGATGTTATTTGTATATTTTTTTTCGATAGAACTGAATACAATCATAAGCGATCAACAAAAATCGCTAGAGGCAACTCAAGCCTTGTTGAGTAAGCTGCGTAAGGATATCGCAGATAGGGATAATCACGTTCACAAATTAGATCAAGCATTGAAGACGACCCAAGAGTCGTTACGAAATGAAATCCAGGTGAGTTATAATTCTGAGGATGAAGACGACAGGAGGTAAACCAATACGAATTATCTATTGCTTCGTTGCAGGAATGGCGGAAAAAATACGAAGAAATGAGGGCTCTACACGAAGCGGAAAAAAATCGCTCGAACGAATTAGACATGCAGCTAAACCGAGCGAAACGAGTGACAAAATTCACCAATCCGAGTATACCCCCGCCTAGGATGGATTACACGGCGAAACGAGGCGTCATTCAGCACTCGGACGAAGGCGCCGGACAAAGCAGTGGATCGAGATCTGGTCAAAGTACGTGTTCTAAAAAAGCGTCACCGTCGCGATCATAGTTATCAATGTAATCCTTTAATTTCGCAGGTGTTCCTAAATCGCCTTCTAAGCGTTTTATGCCACATTCGGCTCAAATGCAATTAGAATTGTCGATGAGATTACCAGATTTTACGGAAACGGAGGCGATCCGAATACACACCAGTCCGGTTAGCGAGCTACCAAAGGAGAGAGAATCACCTCAAAAGACTAAACCGGAGAAAGTCGCTTCGGCAACGAGCGAGGTTACTCCGCGAGATGCTGTTGCTGGCGCAGCTGCGACTGTACCTGAGACGGATACAGATATTTTTAAGTCGATCACGAAAAAAAAGACGAGAACGGAGTGCGCGGAAAGCGGACAACTGAGACCGATCTCTTTTACTCAGTTTGATCCGGAACCGTCGTCCAGTAAAGAGTGAATTTGGTCGTATGTGTGTTTTTCTTTGTGTAAGTATCAGGTACACACTACACAGAAGTACGTGGTGATGAAGGATTGATTTGGGTGTTTGTTGCAGGAATGTGAAGTATTTTAGATGGAAGCTTTTGCTATCGCTGTTTGCTGATTCGTTAATAGACTGACTCCTGGTTAAATATAGTTACCAGACAGGAAACATTGAGATGTCGGGATTTATATGTTTTTTCTTGTACTTTTTATTAAACTTTTTTTTTCGTTCTCGTTCTCTCTATAGTATAATCGCTATATTATATTGGTCATTTCGTTACTTTTTATCCTCCTTAGCCATGCTATTCATCAATTTATTCATATGAAATAATGGTCGATAATGGCGCGAACTGTACCATAAGTTGTTACCCATTCTCGTGTTTCTTTCATCGATTTTTTTATCCACTGGTTCATTTATCGATTTGTTAACCTATTTTTTTTTGTTTTTTGATTTTTTTTCTGGATGGAATAGTTGTTTGGTGAGGTACTCGCATGACTGTAATAAATTTAGTAACAATTTTACATACGAAATGTCATAAAATTTTTTAAATATATCGTTATTTTTAACAATCTATTTATTATAAAAATATATAAAATTTTCGCATTTTTTTTCTTTGAATAACTTTTTAAAAGAAATATTCTATTTGTCGAACTGAACAATCATTGGTATCACAAATGACTGGAATGCGTCGTGCTACGAATCGTTCCGATTTGAAATTCCATTTTTCATATTAGAAGAATTTGAGCAGGAGGGTTCTTCCGGTGATGGATTAGATCCATTTATATCTTTTTCGTCAGAGATACGAATCGATTCGATTCCAAAGTTTATATCTTCAATGGTGACGATCCTACAAGCGAATAGGTACAATTAAACTAAATAGGTACCAATGAAAGAAACGCGAGGAATTGGCACTTACGTAGAATTATGATATAAAGAGTAATTCGGTACGGGCTCTTTGTCTCTTAACCATAACGGACTAGTAGATAATTGATTCTTGAGGTAGAGGCTTGCTTTGTAGCAATCATTGCTACAGAAGTTCTGCGTTAAAAGAGATATGCACAAATGTAGTAATCTATTCGAAGGAAAGTAACAGAAAAAGTTGAGTGTGTTACTTTTCGTTCGGTAATATCATAAACTTTATTTTCAGTTGTAGAAATATGATATTTTTGTTTAGGAATTGGTCCCAAGCTTTGACCACATAGTGGGTACCCACAAAGCTTAATTATGGTTCGTTCTTCGACGATATCTTGGTAATGAGATTGATTTATCCAACGTAACTGTAAACGAATAGCGTTATCATATTGACTCCCGATGAATTTAACGAATGTATATAGTTGTCTAACTTGAGTTAGGAAGTACACTTTGTCATCAGTACCGTCGATAAGTTCTTCCACGATTTTCTGAGCTTTGGTATTCGCTTCTTTCTTCTTTTTAGCAGCTAAGACAGCTTGTCTATGGATGTTTAAATAATTAGAAAAACGCGCAAATGATGTAACGATTATGACTTACCGTCGATCTACTCTTGGAGGTTTTGGTGACGCTTTGGGAGATTTTCGAGATGTTCCGGGAGACTTTGCTGAAGCCATTTTTGTTTTTCAACATTTCATATCACCTTAACAAAAAATTAAAGAGCAAAATTTTTTTATTATCGGTGTTTTTCACATTTGAATTTTGAAATTTTGATTTGTGATTGTAATGTTGTGTTAGTGATATGAGAGTCCGTGACGTAATATACCATGCGTGAGCATGCGCAGTGCAAGCAACGCAATTCCAGGTCGATGACGTCAATTTAATTTTCCATTTTCAAATTATTTATTTTTGGCAACACTGCGTTATAATTTATGAATTCGAATTTTTAAATTAACGTCTCCATTTTGTTTCGTCTTTTTGATTGAATTGACTCACATGTTTATGTACCGTGATTATGTGAAGTTAAAAGAGTAGTTGAAGTGTTTAAAGGTAAAACAATTATATTAATTAATACAAATATGATTTTAAATGACCCTATATTTATCCGTAATGAAATCTTTTTAGTGTATTAACGTCGTAAATCAAGCATATCAAGTTGACAATTGAAGCTATGCTATAAAGTTGATATGAACAAGGTAATGCAAAGTTTGAATTCTTGCAGAGTCGCATAGTTTATATCACGTTTACGACACATTTACTTGTTACGATTTACGACATCAAATGTTGAATGTTGGATTTCATTTAATTACCTTTGTTTGAAAAATTTACCATTTACTTCTACCTGTATCACTAAACGGACTTTCTGTATTCCCCGTGAAATCAACTATATGAATATAAACTTCGAAGTGGATCGATGATTTCGGTGATTATGTTCAATTAAACAATAATAAAAAACAATAATTTTTACTGCTCTTCTAAATGTTTTTTTCATTTTCATTGATAATACTCATAAATCTACATCCGTTCAAATAATTATTGGTGTTTTATATGTAATATTTCCCATTATCGCTAAATATAAATTTAATAATATTAAAGAATGATTTCTCGTTATCGCAAGTTAATTGACAAATGTAAATATGTATTTTACCCTTTAATATTATTATTTACTTAGATATGCAGTATGCAGCTATGCACCGGCTGATGTGTTTAGTGTTCATCGATAGCTTTGGGGAATTCCTATCGTTCTGGTACTTCTCGTATTACGTTATCATCTTATAAGTCAGATTTTTACAATTAGATGTCCCGAATGCGAATAAAGCTACTCTGAATAAACATATTTAATTTTTGTCGCGGTTGTTAACCCTGAACTGTGCTGTACAGGTGCAACTTGCAACTGCATTCAGTGATATAAATTTTCATTCGAATTATTGGTTTGGTATTTTGACGCTTGATCAAATATTTATTGGTACATAACTTATGTCAATGGTTAATTTGCAGGTGTTTGGATCCCAACTTTGTGACCGGTTTCTCATCGTAAGGATTGGTTTCATCGTGATGAAAAGATGTCTCGAATCAGTGAGTAAATTTAATGTATAATGAAAATTAACATCTATCATATTTTTGACACGATGAGCGAATTCGCTTTATTCCGAAGATATACAAATGAATACTATGGAATCGAGGTCAGTACCTTTGAATCTAGAAACAGACACCTAACTTGAGATGTATACATAAATTTGCCTGCTGTAAAATTTTAAAGGACTACAGAAATCAACTTAACACAATAACACCTTGGTGTAAACGTCCTAGAAAAATTCCGCTTACTGATTAATCACTGAACACGATTTATTTTAAATGTATACGATGATTTTAAAAACAATTAACATCGGTCATAATACAAAATGAAAAAATAAAACAATACAGAAAAGGTTCAATGTTTTTTGGCTTTTGGAGCTGCTGCAGCGCCTTTAGCTCCTCCAGTTCCTCCACCACCTTTACCACCTCCTCCTCCTCCACCAACTTTACCACCACCTCCTCCTCCTCCACCACCACCACCAACTTTACCTCCTCCTCCTCCACCACCAACTTTACCACCTCCTCCTCCACCGCCTTTACCACCTCCTCCTCCTCCACCAATTTTGGCACCACCTTTAGCTCCGCCTCCTGCTCCTGCCATTTTAATAGGTGGCAATTTAAGTGTGGTGGATGTGATTTCTCTCGCTTTCTTGATTATCGTTACGTCACGTAAATCATCCACAATCGGACAGGATCGCATACCTATTAGAATCCTATTTAGCATACAAGCTTTATAAAAATTGCTGATTTTCGGCGAATTCAAGTAGAAGCAATGGCCGCCATACGATGTGCTTATATTGATCCTACCGCGTTCTCTGTAATGCTGCAATTTGTTACCCATGTACACAATTAAGGTGACGTTTTCGTTATCCAGCATCGGCGGATACTTGATGTGAGTTTTCTTATCAAATTTAGGCATCACAGCGGACTTGATTTGTATTTCTTGGCCATTCAGCATGTACGACATGTTCACGTATACCGGAAAATCCGAACAATTTATGAAGAATACACCATCATGACGCATTTGACCGACTACGATCACGAGTAGCGAGACGCCGAAGATTTGTAATATTAGAGCTTTCATTACACGTTTCGGAAGTAGAACTTTCAAAGAGGAATGTTTATAAACATCGGATGTGGGTTTTTAACCATATACATGATGAAAAAAATCAAAAAACGCGACACAGTTTCACATGATGTACTATTTTCGACGTCGTGTTTTAGATGCAAAACCGAATGGAATGCGAAGCAAGTGATAACGGAAATTCATCGCTGATAAAGTTTAATTTTCTAAATTTGCCTATTTGATTATCTGTGCGTGCGTTTAATTGCCTATTTTCCGATATAACAGGTGTCCAAATAGGATCATATATGTTACTCGGATGTATCAAAGAGTGAGCGCAATCGTTCTTTTCAATGATCATAATATTTAAAGGCCATTTTTAATCTGTCAATAAAGTAGTGGGGGATTTGAATATTAGTAGAATCGTAAAAATGGTCATTTCTGATGAAAAATCTCGTTTATAGTAAATTTAAAGGAAATCGGGTGTGAAAAAAATGCGTATATGAGACTTTTCAAGTCAGAAATTTCTCTGTAATGAAAATCCTAGCGATCTAGATTGTTTCGGATGAGCAATAACTCGATTAAAATTTGATACACTAAAAAAGAAAATTTTGTTTCCAAAATATCTGAATTGTATTATTATGATTTCTGAAGTCCCTGCAAAGTTCAAGGTATGTAACCTGAAATTCGCGTATCATGATGGGTATCGATTTCTATAGTTTTGAGAGTGCTGATCACGATTCCGTTGTTATTTTTCACTTTTCACTTAATGTTAACGATTAAATATGTAATTTTGAATGTTTCTTGGGTTTAATCATCTTATCGATTAATTTTTACGCAATTCCATGATCTGCACTATTCTTCTAATGTGTTGTTCATGAAACTAGGACACGAGAAATCCATCTTAGTTATATAATCCTCGTCGCACAACGAATAATACCTCTTTTCTGGCTCGAAATCATGAACATAAAAACAATTCTGATCATAAATGTCTGCCTTAATTGCTGCCACTTTATTGAATTTGCAATCTTTCCGTATGAAAAACTCGACATTTATTTTTCCACCTATTATATCACCTGCTAGGTCCAAAATAGTGGTGTCATTTTCTTTAAACAGCATCTTTGAGTGATCTTTTTTATCTACGATAAAAAAAATTGTTCATTTACTGGAAACGAGTGAAGTTCCGTTTACATACCTAATGCTTTTTCGATGAGTTTTTCATCATAAATCTCCTTGTACGGTACTTTGTAGGTTAATGTGAAAAATGTATGATTCGATTGACAATTGATTACCCGAAAGTGATCTTTATACAATTCCGGAGAAGTAGACGATTCCGGTGAGTTTTGCCCTTGTGATGAGACAAATAAACATACTGTGATAACGTGAAGAATAAATTTCATTTTTTGTGCGCCTTATTTCAACGTGCGATAATAAACCGAACAATGATTGACTGATTTGATTCTTTTTTTGTATCATGTTATCATTTAATCGAAGTAGAAACGTGTGTAAGTGTTATTTTAACGAGGTTGTGTCATAGATTACTATTTATCGCACCTGATGCGAGATAAAGTTTTGAGATTTTGTAGCTGTAGTTTGTTCGTTGATAAATTGTATCGAGAATCGATGAAATAAGAAAATGAATTTTTTTTTAATTTTATGATTGTTTGAATTACAGAATCCATTTCTTGTGTGAAAACGCATGGCAGTTGTTCCAGTTCCCGTTTATCACATTCCATTCGTTAATGCTGCTATTTAGAGTACTCCAGCACGGTGAGTTTTACCATTACATGGCTTTATGATGCAAAATTACTCTAAATGTTCAATTATGACTGAAATATTTTGAAATTTGGCGCGAAAACTTGTCTTAATTACGTGCTAAGTGAGAAATAACCTCGAAATCGTGCTCAACGCCTGAAAATCCATAGAAATCGATATCCAACATGATATTTATTGAGAAAATTGCATACTTTGTAGTTTGCAGGGGCACCATACATCATGATAACAAACTATATAAATAATTACGAATTACGAATTTGTCATTACCTGTTCGAATCCTTTCACCTAGTGAAGTGGTCATCTAAAATATATCGAAGTAAGTGACGTATCTCAAAATGAAATAATTTAATAGGAGTAACTTTATTGAAAATTTCCATGTTATGTACCATAATCGTTGTGTACAGTAATTTGAAAATATCTTATTGAAAATTGGAAATCAGCATTAAAACGAATTCTTAATTTCGTGGAATCGTCTTTATCAACTGTCCTGCGATGTTTTTGCTCAAGTTTGCCGTCTCAAGGACATGGAATCGTACAATTTGACGTTATCTTATCGCATCGCGAGTAGTGTTTCTTCTTCTTAGCGTAATCGTGAATATAAAAGCAATGCAAACGTCCTGGCTCCAGATCAGGGATATTAGCCACTTCTCGAAATTGAATACCATCCTGTACGAAAATGCTCACGTCTGTTTTATACGTAGTATCCGAATTGTAGTTGTAGGCATTGTTGGATAAGTGATAACCTTGCTCTTGGGAAATTGCCGAAGTCTTCGTTATATATTTCCCATTTTGGTAGTAACTCGTCGTATAGTAGAATGGATTAGATTGGCAATTGGTTATGATGAGGGTTGCAAAAAAGGTGCATTCGCGAGAACAACAACATTTAAATAAACAAAAAACACCGATTATTCGTAAAACAACGTCGAATTTCATGATGTTTTTTTCTTGCATTAAAAAACTCCGGTGAAATTTTTCATGTGATGTTGTACACTACGAAAGTGAAACTGTGGTTGGAAACAGCTGTTGAAATTATATTGATTTTTTTCCCTTTGTGTTTATCTTAATGCATAATGTATTTTATCGTAAGATCTTTGACCCGCGAAAATAACTCGTGGTTTTTGAAGCACGTTTCCTTAGTGATGAGTGTTTTCCAGATTAGTCATCTAACATGTGGTTACTTTTCGGGAAGTTGGCGGAAAAAAATTGTGAGAATTTATCGCATGATTGATTACCATGAAGTTTACTCGGTGATTAAGATTATCAACGTGGTACCTCAAAATAGATTATTTAACTCAATTCTGATGTGTTTTAAGTAAAAAAATATTCGCAGAATTGGGTTCGATGTGTGTTGAAACATTGAAATCGATATCCAACTTGATATATGCCGGAAGGATTGCATATGTCGTTATTCAATGGGGCTTTAGCAATCGTAAGCACGTGACTTGGAAAAAATCTAGCTTATAGATAAGCAGTGTTGCCTATAAATGGAGTGAAATTGTATATTTATATGTAACTGAAATGTAGAAATCATCTTTTGTGATTTTCTTGAAAAAAAATGAATTGATAGGAAAATTTTACACTTTATTGTCTCGTAGGAAAAAAAAATACAATTCATCATCATTTCATCAAGAAGTAAATTATGAAGTACTTTGCAATGATTAAGCGTAAAAATAATTATTTTCCATTATAATTAGGAGTCAACATATGCACACCAAAAATTAAATTTTTTTTTATTTTTGAATACCCTGTGAAATGAATAATTAGTTATATTTTATCTCAATACCTTTGATCAGAAGAAGCAAGTTTTTATTCCTATTTCCTCAAATACATGGATGTTGCAATGTGGGAAAAACCATGTGATAGCGCGTGTGGTAGCTCATAAAAAGTCAACTAATCGAGAAAACAGAAGATAATTAACGACGTTGTATTGCACGTAGGTTAATTAGTCTTGGAAAATTATTTCATGCGCGATATTGATAAAATAAACCACGCGGTAATTGAATTTTTCGTCTTAAAGTAATAAAATATCTAAAAATTCCACGTGTTTGGCGTATCGTTGATATTGTTTGTGAAAAATAATCTCAGAAACGCATTCGGCGTTCAAAAAAACCAAGAAATCGACACCCAACACGATACATTTGTTTGATGTCCGAATTGCATATCTTTTAGCTTGCAGGAGCTCTGCTGATCATCATAACACCCTGTATATTTTGATCGTGAGTAAGGTTTGGCAGTGACCAAAAACTACTTTTCGAGAAAAACAAGTTAAACCGCACCTCCATCCTCCTATCTCGCCCCAAAAAAAAGTTGCAGCTGTTTAAAGTTGACTACTTCAAATATTCAACCATGTTGCTTTTTTGAATCCTGAAAAAATTTGAGTGGTCAACTTTAAACAGCTGGAGCTTTTTTTGGGAGCAACATAGAAGGCTGGAGTTGCGATTTTTGAAATTTTCAGACATTTTTACATACGAATCCAAAAATAAATGAAAACCGAAATTTTGATCACTAACCTTATTCACGGTCACATATAAATTACGTTTTTTCGACGAATTAGATCTTATCTTCTTTGTTCGCACCTTAAACCATACAATTTATTGTTTATAGAGAGAAAAAATTATCATCGGGCTACGAAGTAGATGAAAATACATATATTTATTCATAATTTTGTACAATATGTTTGCATAAGTACATTTTTATTCAAATTTAAAGTCTCGGTGAAATATGATATTATGATTATTACATGGAAGGAATTTTTTATTTCATACGAGATGCAGATTCCTTGTTGCAAAATTTGGCCATTGCTTTTGCTACCTTTTTGTTACATTGGTCTTCAGTTTTATATGGTTTGATATAGTTTAAGTTTCTTCGATGGACACAGAATTTCACAATCGGATTCTAGTTCGCAATATGAATAATGTTTTCCATCTTTGGCATAATCGTGAATGTAAAAGCAATGAAATCCAGGCTCCGCAACAAAAGGAAAGGTGACCACTTTGTCGAATTTACCAGTTTTTTGCATGAAAATACTCACGTTTGTGTTGGGTACAGTCACCTCGTCGAAATTTAAACTAACGCTGGTATCTTGTGTTTCCATGGTTTGGGAAATGTTTTCATGGAGTCCATTCTGTACGTAATTGATTGTGAAGTAAACCGGATTGGATTGGCAGTTGACCATCGTAAGCTCAGAAGAAGGTATCAACGAGCATCCGCGACATAATGTTAAACAGAGAATACAAATAATACTTTGAATAATTTCGAATTTCATATTTTTCCGACTCGAAGATAGAGTTGAAGTATTTAAAAATTACGACTCAGACGATCATCAAATATGACTGAAGAATGTTGGAAACTGGTAAAATTGCTTTGCCTGTTTCCCCCCTCTTTAGCTGGATATACACTATGCGCGATGCGCCCGAATCATGCACGAATTGAGCGAATCACACATAGTGCATTTGGGTCGATGCGTTTATCATTTGATGAGCATCATCAAAATTTGCGGAATTTTTTCGTGAGGAGGGAGAAATTCGCGTCATTCGCGCGCATCGCGCATAGTGTATATCCAGCTTTTGTTGTTATTCTTCTTAAAGACCTTGTGACGTGGCGGAGACGAATTTATGAAGTTGTACTTTTCGACGATGAATTGCATTCCCGAGTGATGGAACGTTTGCAATTTTTTTCTACGTGAAATTGCCCGTCAATAGGTAGTTTTAGATAATTTCGATTTCTAAGGAAATTTTCGGTCGTCGGTGGTTTTCATTTACTCGTTGTATTTTACTTTTCGTTCATGAATCGTAATTTTTTCACGATAGTTGCTTTGAATCACTGAATACGTGAAAAATAATTGCGAAATGGTATTCAGCACCCTTGAAATCATTGAAATCGATACCCCACACGATATGTGAATTTAGTGTTTGCATATCTTGATATTTGAAGGGGTACCAGAAATTATAATAATACGCTGTATAGATTTGTTTGAAAACGTAGTTTTATCGACGAAACACGTTTCATTATGAAATTTTATGTATTCTAGGATGCCTAAATAGTGAAAATAGTTGTGAAAGAGGGAGAAAGGAGTCTTTTCCAGTTGGAACTGTAGGAAATAATTTCAAGGCGGTGGAGTACTTTGATTGCCATGGCTTCAGTGACGGAAAAAGGAAAACTAATTCGACTCGTAAATGACTATATCAACGTTTGGCAACGTTTTCGATCAATTATATACAAAATTATTATGAACGAAGGTAGAATAATCCCGGCCTTGCATTTTTTTTTGCAACCAGAAACGAAAATACGTAGAAATTTTACGAGGTATTACGTGGTACGAAGATCAAAATGTGATGTTTAAGAAATTGAGTTATATGTTTATTATTCGGAATACGTTTTTTTTTTTTTTTTAAATTCTTGAAGACCTTGAAACGTTATTGCTTCTAATGCGTTGCATTGATTATTGAACGGACATACTTACGTCATCGAATTTTCAAAAGAGCAGATTGAACAAGTATCGTGAGCGATTTATTCAAAAATATATGAATTTTTAATTGAAGAAATGAAGTTTTCCAGAAATTATTGAAATTCTTTGTAAAATTTTTAGATAATTTTAAGCAAATTTGTCACCCCTTCAAATCGATTTCATGTTAAAAGTGATTTATATCGACTTTGAACAAATTAGCGATAAAAATTGGCCCAATTAAAAAATGAAAAAAAAAGGACAAAACAAAACTTTTATTATTAAGTAAAAATAAATATAAAATAATTATCAGGCGCGGATCCATATCAATTTTTATAAAAATTGAGTTAATTTTAAGAAATGGGTTAAAATTACGTGAAATATGCTTTCTCGTTGATTCGAACTTTCCGAATTAGATTTTCGCTACGTCGAGTGGTTTTGGAGCGTCCAGCATAATTTCTATTTTTTTCAGAATTTTCAAAAATCTCAAAAAATCGTCCAATATAAAATCAGGCAGCTAAAATCTTGGTTTACGCGTATTCTCGACCGCTTCAGCAAAAAGTTCTCAAATTTTAGTGAATAATTGGCAGTTTTATGATTATTTTCTGTAACTTTTTTTCAACATTTTCATCTTTCGACTTTTAACTAATTATCTATGAAAACTGGCCAAAAAGTGAAGTAATTGGTTATTAGAAAAAAAACATGTAATTAAACGATTTATTATTTAAGTAAAAATATATTAATTGAATTATGTGAAATAATTATCTGGTAAGTTCATTTTCAAACGAAATCATTGTCTTCGATATTTTTTTCTTGGCTTTGTTTTTCATTAAAATTATTCGTCAGTTTTTGGACAAGTTATCTCGCAAAGTGGCGATATGTCTGTGCAAGGCGAATGGTGTATTTTCTTTTTATCGTAATCGTGAATATAATAACAATGCAAAACTCCCGTCGTTACTTCCGGCAAGCTGATGACTTCGTTGAATTTTCCATCTTTTTGCATAAAAACGCTAATGTTCACTTTGGGCGCGTTGACTTGGCGAAAATCGGCCGTAGCGGAAGCATTTTGATCATCAAGTGTTTTCGAAGTCTTCGTTTTAGTGTCTCCATTTTGATCGTAACTCATCGTAAAATAGATTGGGTTCGGTTGACAGTTTTTCACGATAACACCTGGAGAAAACGAGCATCCGCGGCATAACGTGAATAAACAAAAAGCACCGAAGATACGTAAAACAATCACGGATTTCATTTTTCGAGAATTTTTGCAATTTTTCCTTCAAAATAGGATTCAACAAGACGCGACGAGAAACTGAGTATTGATAATGACTGAAATTTTATTTTTAGTTTGATTCTGCTCAAGAACCAGTTATTTATATGGAAGGTTTTTTTCGACCTTGGTGATATTTTTAACAAGTGTATCTTCATTTATTGCCATTTGTCGTGGATTAAGTCTCTGAAGATTTGAGAGTTGTTGTATGAACATTGATTGATGTTTTCTGCGAAAAGTTTTTTTTTTTCGTGAAATGCAATAAAACATGGCCTATTTGATCATAAATCGTGCGACGCAACCCCTTTTGACAGTGTTGCCTGATCTGGCGATTTCTCAATATACGTGGTATTTTGGATTTCGCTGAAATTGACGATGGATTTTTCTGTTGGAGTTCCCGATTGAACGTTTTTCTGGGAATTTATCACGAGAAAATGCTTTATTTTTCAGAAAAAATTTTCCAGGTTGTAATTGAGTCATGTCAATTGGGATAAAAATATGTCAAAAATTAGATTTTCCGTAAAAAAAGACATCGTCCGATAAAGTAAGAATAATGCAATTGTCGATAACAATTAATCGATGATGATTCGAGGAGTTGAAATGAAAAAACAATGTAGTATTGACCTAGAAAAGCTCTCGTAAAGAATCGTCCTTGGGATAAGAAAACCTAACGTAAATAAATTCGATATTAATTTCTAAATTTCATTTGAAATTGAGTGAATGATAATCTGTCTTTTTAGTTATGTTGATGTTTTTATTTGCACTTTTCATATTGAATTTTATATCGTTAAGAATAAATTTTTAAAGTCATTTTGTGAAGTTTTACTCGTCAACGAAATATTAAAGAATTTTCATTTAGTTGCTACAAATTTCTCAACAAAAAACCCAAAACATCAATTGAAATTTTTTTTTGGTCTCCAATTTACCATGTTAGACCAAAAATGAGTGTCATAACACCCCCTCCCTATCCCCGTTTTGCCGGCCATTTTATTATATCATTTTTCTATTAATAATTGATTTAGTGCATGAGTAAGTATTTATAAAAATGTTGCTTTTAATGATGCCGAGGGATTTCCCGCAATAATACAGGAGCTTCCCCCTCCCCCAATTACGAGCTTTTATCGAAAAAAAAAGGTACTTGAAGATTAAAAAGACGTTTAGAAAGTAATTACATGTAATATCCTCGATTTGCTTTATTTTAAGTCTCGAAATTACCATTAAAAAAATTCGTCACTCTGACTTATCACAATGAAATTTTGAAATTTTAATCTTGCTTAAAATTTAACGTTTCTCAAAACAGAAGCACGGGGTGAGGAAGGGGTACAAAAAATACGTACTTACAATTTTTGAGAATTAGCGTCCCCCCCCCCAAAAAAAAAAGAAGTGACAAAAAAAGCCTAAACGAGGCGACATATTTTTGAGAAAAATTACCCAAAATCCAAAAATCGTTCATTTTTTCTGTATGATTGGTAATTTTTTTCATAAATAGGCAATACTGTCGGAATATGTGACGTCATGAGTATATTTTTTTAATAAGCATAGTACGTTTATTTTTTTATAATTTAACTTGAATTTTTTTTCAATACAGATTTAATCTGAAATTTCACCTCTTGATGAGAAGGAGGAGAAGGGTGGTGAAGTTGGAAGGGTTATGAAAATTTGGTAAAAAAGTGGTGATTTTTCAGAAGTTAAATCCGTTTGGTACCTTGTTGATTCGTGATTGTAATAATCTTCACAATTTTGCATAAAGGATGAATTTTTTGAAAGATTAATTTAATTTAATATCGATACTGTGTAGGTCACATGTTCATCTTGTAAATCTTTTCAACTTTTAGTTATAATTTAAAAACAAAACCTTAGTTTTTCATCTGGATAGCTTGAAAATTTTATCATTTTGAGGAAGAAATCTCGTTTTGATAACATTTGAGGTCCTCGTCTTTTTTTAATTTCGATAACGAAAAAAATGAAAAGATTTGAACCATAGAAAGAAAGTGAAACCGTCGAATGAAATGAAATTTTTTCTGAAAAATGCGTGTTTTTCATTAGAAGAGATTTTTTTGTTATAAACCAATCGCAATTTTTCAATTTTCCGTTTGCGGGGATTCCCTATGACGCTATTTACGTTGTATGAAGGGATTTTTTTCTTTTTTTTTTTTCAAAAATTTTATTTATGGCCTTCAACTCTACGGCTTTTAGGGCCGACAATGAAAAACTACTAATAATACAAACTACATACACGGTGTTCCGGGGTAGAAGTAAGGCCTTCAACCCAGAAACTGTGCAACATAAACTGAGTCTATATATCCATGTTTGCCTACCCTCCCGGCCGCAGGGGCAGCTGTACACCCTTCCAAAAAATTTTTTTCTCATTTTTCTTGACAGATTTTGAATAATTATACCTCAATTACTAAAATAGATAGAAACATGCGGTTTGTTCTGGGAGAAAGAAAATTTTATCTAGATTAGTCTAGTGTGGATGATTTTTGTGTTAGGTTAATATTCATGGGTGTAAATGACAAATTAAAGAAGAAAACGCGTTTCAAATTGTGAAATTTTCATCATTTTTATTGAATTATTCAAAAATTTCTTCACATATGACTTTAATAGGTGTTTTTAGAAGGAAAAAGTTTGATCTTTCCAATGCCGCAAACCTCATCTTCCTATCTTAATTAGATCAAAAGTTATAAAAATTTAAATTTCCAAAACTTTTCAAAATTATGTAAATTTTTGCGATTGTCAATTTTTGAACGACCATTACTTTTTAACTATGTGAGATAGAGAGGTGAGGTTTGCGGCATTCAACAAGACGGTCTTTCCTCCCTCCTCCTCCTCTCCCCCCCCGAGAAACACTCAAGTGCTTCTGGAGGGGTGAAGACCGTTGTGTTGAATGCCGCAAACCTCACCTCTCTATCTCACATAGTTAAAAAGTAATGGTCGTTCAAAAATTGACAATTACAAAAATTTACATAGTTCTGAAAAGTTTTGGAAATTTTAATTTTTATAACTTTTGATCTAATTACGTGTAAGATTAGATAGAAAGATGAGGTTTTCGACATTAGAAAGATCGAACTTTTTCCTTCTAAAAACACCTACGGTATTAAAGTCATATGTTATGTGAGGAAATTTTTGAATAATTCAATAAAAATGATAAAAATTTCACTATTTGAAACGCGTTTCCTTCTTTAATTCGTCATTTACACCCTTGAATGTTAACCTAACGCAAAAATCATCCATACTAGAATAATGTAGAGAAAATTCTCTTGCTCCCAGAACAAACCGCATATTTCTATCTATTTTAGTAATTGAGGTGTAATTTTTCAAAATCTGTTAACAAAAATGAGAAAAAAGTAATTTTTTTTGAAAGGGTATACCGCCGCCTTTGCGGCCCGGAGGTTAGGCAAACATGCATACATAGACTGAGTTTATGTTGCACAGTTTCTGGGTTGAGGGTTGAAGGCCTTACTTCTACCCCGGAACACCCTGTATACTGTAGGCCTACTGTACATACGATATGAGGCCTGTGCGAAAATTTGCGTACGCATTGGCGGATGGCTAACTACGACAAAACAATATCTGTACCAGCCTAGGGGTACTAGGTACTAGGTACTACGTAGTAGGTACTAGGTACTAGGTAGTTATTGCGTCAAAGATTAAGTACATTGTTCCAACATTACTTACCTTGTGGTTGACTGGTGGTTATAGCTGATTCGCGTCGGCTATCATTTGAGTTTGGCGCTTGTTTGTTTTGCTGTTCATTTCCTATGGTATCGCTTACCGTTTCATAGTTTATTACTACTACCCTACTACTCGTATTAGTGGTGTTGAATTTGTAACGTTCGTAACTTGTTTTTCGATGGTCGCTGTTACATATTTCGAGTACCTACAAATAAATATTAGATACCGCAACATGAACAAAAGTCCGCGCACGAAAAAAAAAAAAAAAAAAAAAAACACGCGCGCGCACAGATAGCTTTTGCTACGAAACAGATGAAATCCCATATCATGTAGTGTGTAGTATGTAGTATGTAATTAGGCCGTATTCGAATTGAAAATCGTATCTACATGGCGCGGCGATTTTCGACAAAGTCGACGTTTGAATTTTGTTTTTGTGCGCGAGTAGATTCTCGAATAAGTGCGGATGTACTATGCACTATGTACGCAGTTAACGTAGCTAACTAGCTTGCTAGCTACTTAGCTAGCCACATGTACATACCTACTCTATATCTATTATCTACATACACATAGCGACGTATTACCTATAGCCAATTAGCTGCATACTACGAGTATACGATATTCTAATCGTAACCTATTGCCATGTTCAGTTGGTGGCGAAACGATAACGTACATTATAATTGCTATTTTCTTGTTTATTCTACAAGAATACATTATTATCGTACCTGTACTGTACCTACCACCTACTCTCTACCCTATTCAACCACCCTTTCCCTTCCCATGTATGTGTATGTGTATGTGTACAAAGCTTAAACCTTAGTAACCTTACCTGGGGTTCGTATGTGTAAATTGCAGTTTTTCTACATACAATTATACAGTATGTATTTTTTATTGAAGAGAGCAATGTCCAACTCAAAACTCAACCTTGTTTAAGCCATTGCTGCCGTTTTTACTATAAAACTGGAAAAAAGTACCAAATTTATTTTCCGAGGGGGCTCACGATTAGTCGGTCATCCATTACTAGGTAAGTAGTAAGTACTCGTAGTCGTAGGTAGTACCGCAAGTGCGGTAGGTAAATTTCAGTTTTTCAGCTTGAGGAAAGTAAGTACAACCGATGAGAGCGAATTTAGTTATTTACGATTCGTTATTGTTCGAACCATTCCGAGTTTCTTACCATTCTCACTATGAAATCTAAAAAAACGAACATTTCGTCTGTTCTACGAGTAGGTAGTAGGTACACTAGTAGGTAACTAGGTACTAGGTATGAGTTAGCTACTAGCTAGAGCTACAAACGAGGAAGCGTCGCGTCGGTTGTTACTCCATTTCCGATATTTTTATCTACATACTGTACATACAGTACCAGCTATCTACATAGTACATACGTAGACGTACGAGTACATACTCGTATGTTACGAAATTGATAAGTGATAAAACTCGCATGATTTCATTCTATTTATATAACTTAATCAATGCGAAGGTCGTCAGCCTTTCAAGTTGTAACATTTTGGGTACATGAACGTAATACGTGTAAACTGCTCTTCGCACAATGGCACAATGTAGCCTACGAGTATTTCTATTTATTGTATACGTAATTACGTATTACGTACGTAACGTACATGTAAAATCGAAATTTTTACGCCGCGCCACCCAAGCTACGAGTAGGCTAGATTAAAAATATTGCATTACTGTGGTCCATTTACTTTTTTTTTCAACGCGTACAACACTTTCAATTTCTCCTCGTAAATCGAAAATCCGCGCTTCGAATCGAAGCATCGAATTTCTCCTAAAATTTATCAGAACATAGCTTGGCTTAAGATGGGACTACGGGTATAGTGAGTTGCATAACCTAATTTTTGCAGGAAAAATCGACAATTTTAATTGCGCAATATCGTGGCTATTGGCGCTGTGTATGACTAACAAGCGTACTGTATATTTAAGAATATTAGTATATCGAAAAATCGCTCAATTTAAAAAAAAAATTGAAGTTGCACGACCTTTAGGTGGCTGACTGATCGCGTATACCGTATGTACCCGTAATCAGGTCTTAACAACCGAGTCCAAGTCCAAAAACGATAGAAATTCACAAATTGAATTTTTGAATTTATTTATCATGTAGCAAACAGTTTCCTTACGAAGCAGCGCATTTACCATAAAAAGTTAATGAATTTCGTCTCTCTACTTTTAGATTTGTAAATCACTGCGAGACATTTGGTGACTACCGATTATCCAAGGTACGTAGTACGTAGCTACGTAGTACGTACTACGTACGAGTAAGCATCCCTCGAGTACCTTTTTGCTTGATTTTATCGTTTTTTCAAAAAATTATTTCCGCCGTTTTAAAGA
>QBDW01005577.1:0-32424 GCA_003261595.1 Maconellicoccus hirsutus | reverse complement strand
AAACGAAACAAAATTGGAAAAACCCGTCGAAACGTTACGTGGAACAAAACGAAATTGATTTTGTTCCACAACCCCTGCGGCCCATCGATTAGAAATGCTCTTGAAATTCACGATATTTAAAAAGGAAAATACTAATAAAAATTTCTAATATTTCCAACGGCAACACGAGGGAATCGTTTTTCTGGCATTGCTCTCAGGATAAACGAATAGGTATTGCATACGTAATCGTATACTGTATTTGTACGTATGCATGCATATACAGTATTTGTAATTATACGTGTAGGAATAGACCGAAAGGATTCCTTCGAAACCGCCAGATATTCTCCTTTCGACTCTCCGAAATAGACCAACTCACCTCCCTAACTGCCTATTCCCTTTTCTATTCATTTTTTGGAAAACTCGTAAAAACCATCGGCGAACACGTGCATTTGTATACTTTTATTTGTTTTACTTTTCTAGTATTTACCATCTTAGTGCCTAATTCTTATGACTACCAGCAAGGGCAGTGTCGCCTTACACCCTCGTAAAATGCGACACTACCCTGCCCTTAACTTGATTCAACTTAATGCCTATAACGCGGCCACACACACCTAAACCTCCCCCCACCTCAGTTCGTGATCTTGCGATCTATCTGACATACGTACTCGTAGTTCCTAAATTATTTTTACGAGACCATTTTTAACGCTCAAAAAGTTATCGAACGTACGTAATAAAAAAAATCGAAAGGAAAAGGAAGAAGAGAAGTTCTCGTCGAAAGTATGGTGCGAAGAAAAAGACGAATGATGGTTGGAACAAGAGAAGTAGAGAGGTACACGGGAGCGTCCGAAATAAAAATTAATGAATTTTGATATTTGAAACCCGTGCAATGTTTGGGTTGTAACGGCGAATTTTACGAGTTGTACGCATATTTTTCTTCACGCCTAGTTACCTAGTCGGCCCACTGACAATTGTATCGTGTCAAGTTTATAGGTTACCGACTTCTCAAAAGTTTTGTTCCAAGTTTAATAACGTAACGGGGGTAGGCCGTGTTGTACGTACTACGTACTACGTAGGTGTCAGGTGACTAGTTCACTATGCAGTACGTGGCTACGTGCTACGTAGTACGTACCGGTTGGCCCATTGGGAAAACGAATTACTTTTTTTTCGCTTTTACCGTAAAAATGGCAAAAATGGCCTAAATGAAGTTTAACTGGACATCATTTTCTTTGATAAAAAAATCAAATTTGGTCTTATCAAATAAATCAATTCATTCTTAAATTGAAAAATTGCAATTTATGTAGTTTTTATCAAGTCTAAAGGCATCGAATAAATTATAGTTTTTCAACTTGAAAGTGAATTGATGAGACCAAATTTGGTTTTTTATTGAAAAAATGATGTCTAATTCGGTAGTGGGCGGAGGCGTACGATTAACTCGCATATAAACGATGGATTTAAGAAAATCCTAATTATTACAAAATGTCAACAACCCTGAGCCTAATTTTCGGACTCGAACGATGCATTTCGAAGCTCCAAGTTGGTAGGTTTAGGTTAGATCGGGATACAAAATGTTTTGACCGATGAAAGGTTAACATATGAAAATGATATTTCTTTTCAAACTACGTCGTCGACTCGTCATTTGAATTGTAGATTGGTAAAGACGAGAAAGACAAACGACTAAACCGCCACTTGTTGATCGTAATAGTCTGAAAACGTTGCCGTAATATTTTTACTGTAATTTCCGCCTCGTATTATCAGTCGATGATTTTAGCTCGTCCGACCATGTCATTATACGTAGACGTACGCTATTTTCGTCGTATTTTAGATTTCTAAAATCATCGCTCGGCGCACTGTCAATAGGTATTGAAATTAACTTATTACACATGTGCCTAGCTAGTAGCTACCTAAATACACCTGCCTACCTACCTCCCCCCTCTATCTATTATAGGTACGTATTGTACCTAGTTTTGATAGGTATAGCTTTTGGCTAGGTACGATGGGCAGTGGGCACTAGAAAATAGAAAAGTTTATTTTCATTTATTATTTATTTATTTTGTTTCATACTTTTCGCGTTGCGTTCTACAATCTACATACATAGTATATGCGTATCTATTCGATACGAAAAACCTTAAACGCAAAGCTTGTACCTACGTAGTCTTATCACTTACGAGTAGGTATCGCAAGTTCGTTTATTAGAAACATTCCGATATCCTGAATCATTGATTTCGAAATAAAGTTCCACAAATTCACCTCATTTTTTGAGAAGTGCCGAATCCTAATTTTCAATCACTAAGCACTGTGAATTGCGATCGGGCTATGCAACTGGAGGTGGTACACATCTTAAAAGGTTTTTAAAAAGAACGATCGTTACCTTATCTGCGGATACAGCATTTACCTATATCGCATACGCGCTTTTCTGTATCAGGCGAGAAGGTTCGTAACTTCGTAGGTAGAGACTACAGCAGATACGCGTTCATAATGGATAACACAACTGGTAATTTGTTATCGCAACTGTTTGGCAACGTTGCGCGAGAAAACGCAAGGACGTCTGTCATCAACCAGTTGAAAGATTTCTTCCGATACAGATACTTAGTTACTTACATATTAGTGCACGTCGATAGGCGACAGCAAAATCTGCCATGTTGAAATTTTAGCAAATTCTTTTTCTTATCACACTCGATAAAATGGACCACCTAGAACCTAACCTTTTTTGTAGTAGGTACGTTGTTTTTTGCCTTGCTTTGCATTTTGCAAAAATCGACTTTTTCGACGCCAAAAAAATCGCAAATCAATCTTAAAACTATTCCAAACAAAAAATGTTGCATAATCCGTAACCCAAAAATCGGTAGATTTTGTAAAAAAAAATCATTTAAATGATAAGCTTAAACGCGCGCGTTAATCGGTTATTCTCACTGTGCGATAGCGCCTCGTTTACGGGTTACGCGCGTTGCTGCGTTAAAGCATGATTGTTAGGAAAATATACGATATGTAGGAGTCGAAAATACATCGAAAAAATGAGTTTTGAAAATTGTGCCAGTTGAGATAGGTACTTAAAAAAAATAAATAAAGTCGAAAACGCTCGTTTGAAGGGGAAAAAATTGGAGTGGGAAGGTTGTTGATTTTTCCATGGTAGGCCCTTGCAAAGGTCTACCACGTACCAAAATTTCAATTAATTTCGTCGACTTTAAAAAAAAATTCCTATCTGATTTTCGAAAAAAAAATTATTTCTCGTAAACGGGTAGGGGGAAGCTGAAATTTTAGTCATGAACGTTTCTCGATGATACCCACTTACCACTCAAATATTATCAAAATCTGAACCCGAGGCAGATCGCTTATGCTTATTTAACAATAGCTTTTCTACGTACAATTTTCTTTTTCATCTTTTTACACATGAAGAAAGAACAACATTCCACGTTCTCCGGCATGTTTATAAAATGATACACTCGCCCTTCCCTTCGCGATACTTATCCCTTTTATTTTATTACTTATGATGTCGACTTCACGAAGCAACAAGTTTTAATGCGCAGATGAAGTTTTATTACTCTACTCGTACCTAGCCTGTTCAATTTAAATGGAAACTTTTGCAAAAATTTCGTAGTTTTTTTGAACATTTTCGAATACGTGCTCCATTATTGCCACGAGCGTAGACTATAGAATTGGCAAGGGAGAGGGAGGTTACCGACCAATTGCGATTAAGAAATACGCAGTAATTACGAGATAGTTGCGGTTACACACAATTGCAAGCGTTAATTTTACCTGATAAAAGGGAAAAGGGCACTTTAACAATGAACCTTTTTTTATCAGGAGCCTTTGCTTTGCGTCGAAGACCGCTATTGTAAATTTGATAAGGGTAGTCATCACTCATCAAATTTTATCAGGTCAAGGTCGTAAAATTTTTCAATGGCGTTTGCGGATTTTAGTTGTAGCCAGCTACACGGTTTTTATTTAACAACAAGTAACAATAGGTTTTGCCTTGTATTGGGAATTGGGTGGTTTAATTCAAAGGCTAGGGTCGATGTGTTTTTGAAATTCGGACCCAGAGGCTCATTTTGAAGTTGACCATCGAGTTGAGGAGAGAAGAGCGGAGAATTACGGTTTTTCATTAATTTCATTTCCTCTTGTTTCCTCGTGGAGTGTCTCAGGTAGGTCAAATTGCATCAATATTGAAGTTTGTTCATCTGTAAACAGTACCACACAGTTATTTGTAATACGTAGATCAAAATTGTGATTTTCCGCGTCTCAGTCTCCTATTTTAATGCACTCTATTGCAAACTTGAATTTAGTACTTCTTCGTCTAGTAATTTTTTGTAATGCAAAAAAGGCTAGTGCGCAACTTACCAAAAGGAATAACCTAATGTATGTATCTGTGCTCGATCCAATCGTAAAATACATGGTACGAATTTGATCTTGCAGTCTTCATCGTGTTCATCGTGCCTGATGTTTTTCACTAGTGCGCGTACGCGTAGCACACTAGGTATTGGTTTTGGTTTTAGACCGGGTTAGGTACCCTTATTATCTCGGGAACCACTGAACCGTTTTGCAAACGAATTTCACAGAATATAGTATTCGCGAAGAGAGAGAGGATACTGATTAATTGCGACTAAAAACTATCTATTAGTTACTGAAATGATTGCAATTGCAAGCGCAAATTTTACCTAAAAAAGGGAAAAGGTCGCTTCAACAATGAACCTTTTACAACAACGGAGACCTTTTTTATCTTATCTTATCTTATCTATAGCCTTCGTTTAGCGGCGAAGTTGCCTCTAAAATTTGACAAGGTCGGGGTCACAAAATTTTATAATAGCCTTTGTGGGTTTTATAGCAATCTACTTCGTTTAGCGATAAACAACAATGGGTTTTATCAAAGGACAGAGTCGTGAGAAGTTTTATTTGTTTGCGGATTTCTAAATTCGAACCCAAAAGTTTGTTTTGAGGCGAACCTTCGAGGAGGGGCTGAGCAATGCTCAGCTGACTTTTTTTTTTGAAATTCATTCGAGTAATAATAATATTTTTATACTCGTACTCGTAAATCACGCTTACGAGGGGAAAAAGGGGGGGGCGGGTTTGTTCGTTTATCCTTCGAATGACAGTCGGTAACGGAAAATTTTCTGCTTTTATTTCTGCGTAGCATGGTGTAGCTGTAGCTAAACGGCGTATACGCGGAAAAAGGATGGAAGATAGCAAGATACACGTATAACGAATCAATAAGTTTCCCTCGGCTTACAGGAGATTCTCGTTCTCGTTCTGATTTCGTACTGTTACGAATGTAGCGAAAAGCGAAAAATATGCGGACATTTACTCGTAGGTAGATGAAAAATTAGCGTTGGATGGTGAAATGGTGAAAATTAAAGCCGCGTGTTCACGAGAAAATGTACGAGCTAGGACGATAAATGTGTAAAAATTGGCTTTTGAAAACGGGTACAATGTACCTAGACCTACTACCTAGTACCTAGTACCTAGCACCTACAGTACCTAGCTACGTAGCTAGCTACGACTCGTAGTAGCATAAATTTTGATGAAATGCGAACGAAGGCGGGTATAAGCGGGTGTACGACATGGCTACGTAGGGTAGTACGTAACGTACGCGTATCGGTGAAAGTTCAAGTCGGTACAATAAATTGGAAAACTTTTCTCGTAGCATGCTAAATAATGGGATGAGTTGGCTGAGGTTTCGAGGCCAGCGGCAGAGGTACGAATAAAATACGTACAGTGTACGGTATGTACACGTAGCTAGATATTCTGTGTGTTAATATTCGGCTCGGTATTATAATAAATCAATAGAAAGGCTCGAGTTAAGTTGAAGTTGACGAAGAAAATGCAGTTCGAACTCGACTCGAGCGTGGAGCGTGTTAGGGAGAAACGGCGAGTAAAATTGCGAAAATTGTCCATAGCGTAGAAATCGATAGGTTGATGTGGTGCTGGTGGAAAGCCGTAGTCGTAGTGTGTACTGTGACTGTGTACGTGTACCGTGTGCCTTGCAGTTGATTTGCGGCCAAAGTTATGGAGTTATGGTAACACTGCGTACGTGTAGGGACGCGCTATCAAGCGTCAATTCTTCGCTGATAAGAAAGTTTAATACGAGTTGCCGATGGTGAAAGAGCGAGCGCGCGTTGTTCGCAGCGTTTTTTCGTTCATTACGCGAGTCACCGCCAGTTTCAACGTGTGCTCCGACTCCGTACAGCCTGTTGCCGCTTCGACTTTTCCCAAAATTGAAATTGTTTCGTTGTTTTTTCGCGTTTAATCGTTATTTTTTTCTCTTTCTCTTTCTCTTTCTCTCTCTCGGCACTCGCGTTCATTCGGGCAGTATTTACTATTTACCTAAGCCTTGTTAGTTGGTCGTGTTACGTGCATCTACAATATTACAATTTACTGTATGTAGGTAATTGTTGGTAATTTTCCTTATAAACGTTTTGTTTTAAACGAATAACGTATTTTTGTGTTCGAGTGATTTTTCGCGATTCGCGTATGCGTTACCTGCGAATATGAAAATGTGCGAATATCGCGGTGCATATTGCGTTTAAAGATTTTGTCGAAGCCCGCGTGCGTTATCGTTGCGCGAAATTACGAATTTACTCGGTCGTCTGATAAGCTTTTCCTATCGCGTATGTAAAACTACGAGTTTATATGGCAGACTGTGAAATACTCGCCGCAAACGATTTTAAATTTAATCACAATAAAGTAAGTGAATTTGCGTCGCAAGTGGACGTGTTTTTTTTTCACGTAGTTTTACTACTCGTATTCCGCTGCCCTTTTCCTCCGCAGCTACGAGGCGCTAAAATGGATGCTGCACCACGAATGACGATGATGTTTGCACAAGTGTACTTGTCTCTTAGAACCTATCGTACTAATAGTAGTGTTAAACTCGCCAACTAGCGACGAGGACTCGAAAAATAACTATAAAATTATGTCACCTGTTATCGACAAATTTTTCCGCGAAAATACTCGCTACGCTATACTATCGGTTGTCGCGTTGTCCTACTTTCCCTTTTTTTCATCACGTTTTCCCGATCGATAGTAAAAAAATTTGCGTGTTTTTCCAGTAAGCAGCTTCGTAAGAAATGTCGTAATTCTTTTTTGATTCGAATTCGCGAGTCTAGATACCTACGCGTAATATGTAGTACCTATACCTAACTATGCGACCAAAAAATACTGTACGTAGGTACTACGTACTACGTAGCGTACGCGGTTATCGTGATATCCGGGATTTCCGGCTCAACTCACATACGATTACCACTAATTTTACCCTCGATCTGAATTGTTAACTATGCTGGGGAACACCTAAAAACGCTTATCTTTGGGGTCATCGACAGCGTCGAAAACAAAGTCGTCAATAGCACGTTTTCACGTGATTGCCATTTTGCCGGGCTAACAACGTTAAATACGACTTCGTAGACATATTACATAGGTAGGTAGTAGGTAGCTAGGTACTCGTACCGTACCTACTGTAAGATTTTCAATAAATTTTGCAATTTTCAAAGAGTACGAGTATACGAGTACTGTATGCCCTATTACGAGTATGTTTGCCCTTTCGAAAAGCCTTCGTTTTCTTACTTTTCTCACCTTTTGTTGCTACCACTACCAGTAACATCGTACCAAAACTGGTGCTTTACACACTTACGAGTACTCTTATACTTACTACATATTTACACTAGATATAGGCTACGTAGATATTTCTCGGAATCCAAACAATTAACAAGGTTTCCCTCAGCGCGTTTTTTTTTTGTTTTCATTATTTCGATTTGGGTGTCTGGTTCGGGGTCAAGGATTTCGATGACGATTTATGTCAATATTCTCAATCTTTCCAGAAGAACGACCTTTAAAAAATCGAAATGTAAAAGCTATTTATAAAAACTGCCAAATTCGTAAATGACATTGGAAAGCGAAAAGGGAAGAAAAACTATAGGTATGTGGAAGCAAAAACGCGTCGATTACACGAATTTCTTCGATCGCTTACCCTTTCGTCGCCCGGTTCTCCATTTCTGCTTCAACGTTCGGTAAACGCGTCGAAACGATAAAATTTACTCGGGACGATTTCAGGCAACGAGATTCGTTTCAGTACAATTCCTCTCACTTGCAACTTGTACTTTCTTTAATTACAAAAAAATCGTAACCTTACCTTTTGTGCCGGAGGCAGGATATTTCCTGCCAACTGCTACGAAACGATAATTATGTAAAATATAAAATATCGTAAATTTGCGTATCGTTTACGCAGGTACGTGTTTTAGAAGGGATCGCATTTTTACGTAAGTTAGGTACGAGGAACGATTATCCTCGGACTAGGTTGCCTAACGCCTATTTGTGGGCCACAGATGGTACGTTAAGCTTACAAAATACGCGTTATCATTATTCAAGGTCATCGAGACCTAGGTCGATCCTCCGTGCAAATTTCGCACAAATTTATACGCCTGTAGATTCATCAGACGAAACGAGAAAAATTTTGTTGAAATGTGAACCGGGCAACCGGCGCGACGTATGACGGTGTACACCATACGATGGGCCTAATAAGACGTTGCTGCGACGACCTGATGACGTGATGACCGAGTACAAATATTTTGTTTTTATCAAAATCTAAAACACTTATTGGAGAAAACACCCCGCAATCATTTTCCTTACAAATGTGTTGAATTTCAAATATGTATAATCGATACTTTCTGGATTTAATTTGTGGCGCAATTGCGCAAGCCAAAACCGAGAAAATTCGTAAGGAGTTGTAAGGTTTTCGCAATTTTTTGAAATTGCGAAAACTATAGGTATCCTACTATGCTAACGGTGTCTTCTCGGAAATGGTTGAGTCATTTTTTTTCTGCTACAAATGACGCGCCGGCGAAAATTGTTTCAATCGATTTCATCGCTGGGCCCGGGTGTGTAGTGTGTAGTGTGTACGAGTAAACACTGACGCGAATGCAGCTTCAAGTTCGCTCTTTCATGGCGAATACGTGGCTTTAATGGCATAAATCTTGATCATATGATCGAACATATGCGACGACGTCGTTTTATTTTTGAAATAAAATTTATGAAATAGATTTCCATTTTTACCAATACAACCATATGTTGTTTTGCGCGTTTTAGTCGCAAGCTCGGCGTATGTGTACCTAATACACACACGCGTACAGTATGTATAGTGTAATTGTATAGCCGACGAGTGTAGTCGCGCTAAGTAGGTAAATAACGCTCGTGTATCGAATCATAGCTAAGCTATCTAGTACCTAGCTATAGCTACCTACGTCTTTGTACAGTGTTCAGTGTTCATATGTAGGTACTAGGTACGTAGGTACAGGTAGCTAGGTAGAGGTACTAGGTGTCTTACGTACCTTGGAGGGTGGCGAAGTGAAAAAGAAAAAAAGAAAGATTCCAAACGGACGAGTACGGTGCGTAAACTTTACGCGGACAACTTGTCCAGTAAATAATTCGATAAAAAGCTTGGAAATTACAATCATCGCCGTATTCGTCGTATTAATTCATCGGCCAATTAAGTAATAAAATTAACAAAACGTATTCGGAAAATGGAACAAAAGCGCGTTAAGAGGTGACGAAAGCGATTCGCGCGCTAATTACGCGACCAGTAAAGTAACACGACGCAAAGCCAAACGACCCCATCGTCTTCTCCCCCGAAAAGAATATAAAAATTCAACAGGGCGCGTGCGGCAGTTTTTTGGCCGATAAAATGACGAAAAACGATGAAAACGTTTGAACTACGGACATGTCAGCGGCGAATTTCCTTATAAGATGTCGAAGCCGCAGCCCCAGACGCCAAATTTTTTTTTGGGGGGGGGGGGCCATAAATTTTTCATTTTTTTTTTTTCAAACGCTTGCACAGTGACAATGATTAAAAGGCGTGTCAGAGGTGGCTGAATTAGAGAATTTGAAAATTTTTGCTATTTTTTCAAGTTTAATAAATCATCAACTACTCAATTATCCTTAAAATTTACGCGCCAGATTTCAAATACAGCACCTAAAAATTAAAAATAGGTACCTACTGAAAATGTAGATACCGCGTGACTGATTGCCGCCCAAAACTAAATTAGGTACTTTTTTTTCGGTTTTATCGTAAATGCGTAAAAATGACAGAAATGACTTAAGCTATGTTAAATTGAACATTTTCTTCGTTAGAAAATCAAAATTGGTCTTATCAATCCATTGTTAAGTTGAAAAATTGCAATTTACGTAATTTTCATTAATTATAAAGACATCGAATGAATTGCAATTTTTTAACTTGAAAGTGGATTGAAAAGAATGATGATTGTTTTTAATTGAAGAAAATGATGTCCAATTCAACGTTGCTTGAGCCATTGCTATCATTTCGCTATAGTATATGGAACCAAAAAAGCAATTTATTTTACTGGAGGGGGAGCAGGAACAATCGGTCACACGGTAGGGGGCGGCAAATATTCCTAAATCCGCCACTGGGAGCTGGGACGTGTTGTGAGAGAGTGACGCGAGGCGGTACAGTTTGATGCAAATTGCAGCGTGAACGTATTCGTACGAGTATAAATGAAATTGAAAATTGCCAACGGGTTACGCTCTATTTCGTTGGTGCACATTAGGTTTTATGGTCGTACGCGCCCCTCGACTTTTTATCCTTTTCTTTGTAGGTAGGGTACATACTACATACCATACATACGTACAAGTAATTACGTATTTCGCACCGTCGCATCGCTATCGCCGTTCTCGACATCGCGCTGAGTTCATTGCGAACGAGAGTGTAACTCTTTCCCTCGAATCGACGAATTTTTGAGCCAATAAGGATGTTTTGGTAAATGTGAAGACTAAACTGCTTCTTAGTAGCCTACTGTATTATCACTACTAGTCGCGTATCTAACTGTTGATTGGGTAACCAGCTAGCCACTAGCCAGCCCACAGTTTTCACTTCTAATTGCATTTATACCTCATATGAGAGGCTCTTGAGGAGATGTGTCATCTTCGGCGTCCACACCATAAATGCCCGAATTTCTGCTCGTCCGCTTCCAGGTGAAGGACCGCTTTTCTCTGCCTGACCTTCAAGGTATCTACTATCTACCCCCTGTGGATGGGTGGAGCTCGTCTTTTAAGAGGTAGTTTGACCCATCACATCAGTGCTCCCAACGTTGTTACTTCTTCTACCAAAAATTGTAGCATAACGGAAGAAAATGGCGTTTTACATGATATTTTGAAACTTAGACGATAGGTACTTAACTTGAATGTGCTTTTAGCAGAATTAATTTAAAAATCCACACCATACTCGTAATACTCTTACCTATTTCATTCAGCGAGAACGGGCAAGTCATAATTGCGTTTTTCAACGATTCTAAATAGAAAATTTTGAAAAATTACCGACTCATCGACAAAGTAACACGATAACATGATTGAAGTCTTAAATGAGAACAAACATTGAAGGCCCAAGGTAGGCAAGGTAGGCAAGGTAGGCAAGGTAGGTAGTGCTAGATAAGTAAAACTGAAGCGTGTAGTAAGTTTTTGCTCTGTATCTGCTACTTAGTACCTAATACCCATTACATACTCGGGCGCATTTCTTTCAACTGGCGACAAAGGATTAAATGGATTTTTCTCTTCATTTCGTAATCGTTCGTTAACCTTTTGAGGTAATTTCTCGGCTCGTGCTGTTTATGCTTATGAAAAAGTTTCGTGTCAGTGTGTGAAGAATGGAGAAATGCGGTTAGTGCAATAGATAGGAAATTTTCGTACGATCAAAATGGCGGCATCGCAGTATCCAGCACCAGCAGCGGTGGCTACGAGTACGAAACACACGAAGGAATAAACACAACGTGGCGACGCTGACACAAGGCAAAAAATTTACCTACGTATACGTATAAAAAAGAAAATTCGCCAAATGCGCCGGTGTGTTGCAATGTAAATGACGGGTACAGTAAATTCGAAATATTTCGCTAATTGCAAAACTCGGGTCATTTACTTTTCAGCTGCGCGAAACGAAAAGAATTGTTGAAGAGTTTGCGAGAGTCGACGTTTATGTTTATTTTTTAATGAAAATATACCCTATTCTTGATACGTATTTCCGAGAGGGAGGTGCAGCGCGGGTACGAGATCGAGCGACGCTTTGTTTTTCCTCCTAAGAATGACAATAAGTTCGCAGACTTGTTACGTAAACTTTGCGATTGCGAGAGTTTTCCCTATTCATGACGTATCGTTGTTGCGTGTGGTGTGTGCGTTTTCTTTTGATTTTCCTGAATTACGCAAGACGACGGAGAACGCTGTGAGGTGCATAAGTAGGTAATACCTACTCGTAGCTGTCGATTATCGAGTGGAAGCTGCGTTCGAAAATTGATCGACGAAATGACGGTGTTTTTCCCGCGTAAGAGCATCACCGCGACGCTACGTCCGATGCGATGTCACAGCTTTGTGATCAGCTTTATCGTCGTCGTTGGTGACGAATACGGTGCGGTGGGTGATATGTACTATGTAGTGAGGACCATGGCAGTGAGTTTTCTCATCAGGATATGGAACTAGGTAAAACAGGATTAGAACGTTACTCTACGTAAGAGTATACTCGTATTACATGTACAGTTCGACACGAGTATTCGGTGGGTTGTACGAGTACGTAGACGGTCATTTTATACGCCGGCGCGGCGCGGCGCGTCGTTTAAAAATAACCCACCCGAATAATACGCTTTTTTAAAATGCTACCGCGTTGTAATTGTCAGCATCCTATCTTATTTAGTTTAGTTAATCGCATTGATAAACGCGAACTTAATCTGTCCGTTTATGACGATCGCGATGGCAACGAGCTTTAACTTCGCTGTTAGTCAAGTTACGATTTACAAGCAACCGGTTTCGAAAATACTAAATATCGCAAGAATATCGCTGCTTTTGGCAGTATTACGAGTAGGTATGCAATTGCAAGGCATTTCAATACGAGAAAAATGAAGCTCTATTGCGGCTGCTATTCGTGTATCGTTGGTATTTTGCGGAATTCTTTATCGATCATCGAAACGAAGTCAATTTTAAAGGTATTAAGAGTAGGTGTTGAATTATAAGTAGGTACATATTGTTGACACGTATTAGTTTGTTAGAACTCACAATAGGTATACTTTGTAGGGTAAAATTTTTCAAAATGCTGATTGATAAACGCATTTGGTTGCTTTCAACATTATCAAATTGGCCGGATTGACAACAATTCTACCTACTACGCGTCCGTCTGATGCTCTCGACGATTTGAAAACCGCCATAGGTGATAAAATACATATACTATATTTGAAAATTGATTCGAATTTCGATTCAAGTCCAAGGCGAAGGAGGAGAAACACGGGATGTTAAATAACGCCAAGAACCTCGACGATCTCATTTACTGCGTGAGCTGCTGATAAGCAAGGCGACACACAGCACGAGGTGGCAACGCAGCACTAAAAATTGGCTATAAAGAAAAGAAATCGTTAATGCTACGGAATTACCTTGATTGGTATACGACGAAGAAAGATGATTATTATGGTATTTAGTTATTTACTTATTATCGAGAATACTTTAGGCGCTGCGGCGTGCGGTTGCCGACGCCTTGGATCAAGCTTGTTCTCGGTGCAGCAAGTAGTCGATGCAGCGTCGCGTCGCAGCGCGGTTTAAAAGTGTTCGCGTCTATTCGAAGGGTCCTACTCCTACTGTCTACTGCCTGCTGCCTGCGTACTACCACTACGCTTCTGCCAGTTCTCGTTGCTCGTACGTGTATACAGAGATCGGCGGATAGTGAATCGCGTGAAATGGATAACCCATGCAGGCATGCGGATGATGAAAAGGAAAAAAAATCGTCTACATCGAAGCTCCGTACACCTAGGAATATAGACTACTCGTAGTCGTAGCTGATACATGGGTATCGTGATTTTAAAAATTGTTCCCCCCACTGTCGAAAATGACGATGACGCCAGACGTCTAAAACGACGAACGCAAGAGTGTGGAAGCTGGAGACAATAAGATACCCGGATAATATCGCCCCCATGGCTAATTATCGAGCCACGCTCCAAATTATCGTTATTCTTTAGGGTTGTTTGAACGAATCATTTGTATTTGTACTAGTGGAGGTACTAGGTAGCTGGGTAGTGGGTACTAGAATATTCGTCGTGTACCTACTCGTTGGCTTTTTCGTTACATGCAGACGCGGTGAATAATTTTTGCAGTTTCTATTCACCTTGTACGAACACTTCAGGCGGTTGATTTGCGACGAAACCGTAACGTCCTAACGTCCGCGTCCGCGCACCACAACAGTTATAGACCAAAAAATGGCAAATTTACGTACGTATTTTTCTGCTACAAACCGACAATCGAAATTATCACGTTTGATAAGCTTTTCACGCATTGATACGACGACGGTAGTCGTTGGTGACCTCGTATACGGTTGTGTCTTAATCGCAGCGACGACGACGACGACGACGACGACGACGACAACGTGATTATCCTTTATGAAGCCTCTTCACTTTTCACATGCCCGAATTGTGCGATACGATGCGTAAATGGCGAATCGAGTAGTTTCGCGGAGATGTCATCAAACAATTTCTCGGAAAGGGTTCGCAGAGTAAAATCATCTACATACATTCGACTTGAAAACAGTGGCGAGAAAATTACCTACTAGTACAAGGTACAATGTACCTACGTACACCGTTCACTGTACAGTACGGATTTGTTGACCGCATGTTTGTACCATGTACCTAGCCTACTTACTACCTAGTACCTAGCTAGTAGCTAGAGCTACCTACTACTTACTACGTACACGTAGCTACTTACTATCTACAGTACGCGGTACACCGGTACACGGCTGTCGACTACATGGCTATCATACAGTATGCAGCACAGAGCACAAACTTACATATACACGAATGAGTATCGCAATGAGAAAGAAGGGCAGGGAAAAAAGGGAGTATCTATCAATCGCTTTTAATTTCAACAATTTACGAACGGAGCGGATTTCCGTTGTATGCACGCGCGCTGGAGGTGGAGGAAAAGTCTGCTAGGGGCCATGGGCCACAGACCAGTGATGGTTGCTTATGCGCACACATAGACGTGCCTCTATCTCTCTATCTCTCCCCCTATCTACCCATTTACCTGATACTTTTGCCTTGTAACTCGTTTACCTAATTACCTAGCTATAGCTACCTCTATCTACGTTTCTATTCTCTACGTAACGGCTCGTATTTTACGTACTTACTTAAATACGAGTAGGTACGTAGTACGTACACGTTGACGTTGACGTGCTACATACGCTATACGTATCTCTATCTACATAATATACATATAGTACGTCTACGTAATGTACATACTACTACTAGTATTGCAGTACATCGACACCGACGCTGGACTGTATAAAGCAAGCGAGCTTACAGATACCAACGAGCTAGAGGCGACGCGACGGGCCAGCGATTACAGGCGATACTACGAGCGATACCTACATACGTATCGTCATCGCCATCGTCATCGTCATCGTTGGCGTCGCGTCGCCGTTCGTCGTCTCTCCTAGTCGCGTTTTACCGGTAATATTGGTGTTTTATTATTAGTGTTACCTTTACCTATGCCATGCCACATGCCTAGTCGATATTGTGAATGTGAACTCGTTACCGCGTGTACGTACGTAGATACATGTCGCATTCGGTTTTTATCGTATATTGTGTTCATTGTTTTATGAATGTGTATCGGAGAGGCGCGCATGCGTTATACGAACGCTATGCGTACTTGTAAATGATGACTGTGTTCTGTGTTGCAACGTTGCGCTACATTTGTTTTGTAGGTACCTTAAATCTACATGCACACGCTATTCACTACACACTACACACTACGCACTATGCACTATGCACTATGCACTATGCACTGTACACTGTACACCATACATCTACGCTTTTCAGTTTTCACAATCGCACCTCGTACGTCTACGTTTTGACGTTATGCGACGATATTTGAGTCGTAACCGCCTGCGACTGCGACAACCGCTTCTCGTTCTTCGTTCTCACCTCTCGACCGTCTTACGCGTACGAGTATATCATTACTACTAATGTCGAGTACGGTGGATATTTATATCGTTTTTAATTATCGAGTATTATCGTCGTATGTCGCGTCGCATCGGTTGCGTCGCCTTCATTTCAGCTTCGCCAACACCAACCGGTTGAGAATTAGATGGAGCGTACTATTTCCTGTTAACGTAATCTAGTCCTCCTATTTAAACAATCGCATAAACGCGCTCGCATGCGCACACCCACATCGAGCAACGTACGTGAATTTAGTCGCGATCAACAGCTTCGAACCGTCCGCGTCCGTTGATTTCTTTTTCTGGTTCTGGACCTGCGAAAGAAATTGAAAAACGGGAGCTAACATACGCAACATCATAATGGTTTCATTGACCTAAATAGACAAAAAGGTACTTGCACACGTGAAGCGTAAAAGGCTATAGGCAAATAAGCATAAGCGATCTGCCTCAGGGTCCAGATTTTGATAGCATTTGAGTGGAAGGTGGGTACCATCGAGAAACGTTTGGTACGTGGTAGACCTTTACAAGGGCTTTCCATGAAAAAATCAGCAACCTTCCCACTCCAATTTTTTCCCCTCCAAACGAGCGTTTTCGACTTTAATTTATTTTTTTAAGTACCTATCTCAACTGGCACAATTTTCAAAACTCATTTTTTCGATGTATTTTCGACCCCTAGATGTCATATATTTTTTTCAAAATTTTGCCTCCCCGAGGTCGTGGTCAAAAATCACAAAAATCGTGCGCGAGCGTTGGCCGAAACTTCCCACTACGCGGTAGCGCCTCGTTCATCGTTACGCGCGGCACTGCGTTTGGCCTGTAGTAAGTACATACTTAAGTAGTAACATGCTTAAACGCAGCAAAGCGCGTAACCGTAAACGAGGCGCTACCGCACAGTGAGAAGTACCGATTGACGCGCGCGCGCGCTTAAGTACGTTATTTAAATGATTTTTTTTTTTACAAAATCTACCGATTTTTGGGTTATGGACCATATAACACATTTTGTTTGAAATAATTTTAAGATTAATTTGGAATTTTTTTGGCGTCGAAAAAGTTGAATTGCTTTTGCTTATCTGCCTATAGCTTTTGACGAATCTTCGTTTCAACTTCAGTGTTATTTTGCCCTATGCTTGGTGAGTATTTCTCATCGCAACATAGCCTACTTCGTTCTTGTTGCAATAATCCCGTGGTCAGCTAAAAGATAAGGTCTCAATGCTCCCACATGGAAACGATAGCACCGCAAATTTTCTAGCAGATGGTTCATTCACCGCATTACTCCAAGTAGTACGTAATACGACGTATGTACTTTACATACCTACTATGCTTACTAGTTACCTCCTCCTCCCACCTTCATACAAGTATAGTTGAAATGTCGCATACTTTCTTTGTCGGGTCGCGCGTCATGGGAAAAAACTTGGAAAAAATGTGATGACCAAGCGAGAATACGCCAACATACGTATGAATAAGCTGTCGAGTGAAATTAAAATGCGAACACATCTTCGTATATTCACGTTACAAGCTTCGTGCGAGGAAAAGGAAAAACAGGTCACTTTTTTCTTCAACTCCACAAGCAGAATGCGAAGTACCGCGTTCAGCTCAGCAAGAACTTCCACGAGTACCTAAGTATTGGGATGCTGCGGTGGCGAGATTAAACATGTTCAATTTTGAATACTACATCCATACATACTGTATATACGTGGCTCGAGGGATGGTTCCAAATAACCATGTCGTAGACGGCTCTGGCACATACTACATACTGTATGTACTGTACACTTAGGGTTAGCCTATGCGTATGCATATCAAACCTGCGTCTGTCACGTCTCGCTGCGCAGGTAATAGGTATTGCTACTTTTCCACTGCACCGAATGGCCATACGCTAATATTCTGTCTTCTCGTCGGTACTAACACCCTGCATTCCTGCTGCGTAGGTTTAGTACGTATTTCAAAGACAATTTCTCAGCCTCTCCACTCTCGATCGATGCCGCCGGTTGGATTTCACCAAAAAAAACGTTTCCTATTCGTGTAAAGAAGAATAACTAAGAAATGATTGTATAACCGAAGGCGATATTCGTTATCTGTTACTTGATAAACGTGCCGAGAAAAAGATAGTGGCAGTGTAGAGTATATACATATGTAGATAACGAAAGATGATAGAAATATGCAAGATATTCGAAGGAGCGTGGCTGACGAATGACGATTCCAAGATACGGCCATCGCTCGGACATGGGTAACATGAGTAAGAAAACGCAGCACGCTGATCTTACATATATGTACAAGTACATGTACATAGTCATTATGTTTGTGAGGCGTAGTGATATGAGCAGACGACCTGATTCGCGGCATTTCTACAACAGCTGTAGAGACGGGAGACGGGAGTGGGCATAACATTGGCCACTCATTCGTGTCATTTTAGGCACTACCAGAGCCAGAGGGGTAGGAAAATAGATAAAACAGTCGCAGATACATTTGTTTCTGCGCAACATTACTAAATTAGCGGGTCTCGGATAGTTGATGGAAAATCTCGGGATTTAAATATATACATACGAGTATACAGATTTTGCGGTAAATTCTATAGTGAGTTGAGTTTGCATGAACTAAATCACTAAATCTACTATTTATAAAACAATCGCAGACAGTATACTATACATTATGTAGTTACGTACTACGTGAGGCTTGATAGAAAACTGATCAGAACAGAGAAACGCTGTGAGGCCCGAAATCGGGTCTCACAATGTCGGAAGGACTTTGGAACGTCAGTGAAACGCGTACATATGAGTAGGCTATAGGTATGGCATACCTCCTTTCTACCTAGTGAGTCCGCTTACTTACTCGTAAGTGTAGTGGACGTAGTGGTGTAGCATGCTAACTGCTAAGTGACAATGACAATGGGCGATCAACGACAGTCTCTCAACCTCTACCTACGCAACCTGTATACGAAAGAGACTCGAAATGGGATGCTCATCTTCATCCCGTAAATATGAATGTAGTGTATGTGTATAATTGTATATGTATACTGTAATACGTATGTAAGTGCATACAGTACGTACTGTATATGTGCTGCGAGAGAAATTTTCGAAATCAGGAAAAAATATGCTTGGGCCGCGAAACGTGAGATATTCGTAAAGCGTGCGTTTCAATTTCGACTTGGAGCTCGATTCGTTAATGGACTCGCATGTACTATCGTAAAATTAGGTATTGTAGGTCTGAGTATAAGGTACTAGGAAGCAGGTTAGGTACGCTACGTCATTTACATGTACGCCATTCAACCTCGAAAAAATGTAAACAAACCGTTTGAAAAACTACGCGATCTGTACACAAGAATTCGGAATTTAATTGCGTTGAAAAAAATTCCACTTGATGTTCGATGGAAAGTGCAGCGATCTAATTATGAAGCGTAAATTGCGAACGGAAAGTAACGTGACGTTGGCAACACTGGACGCATTGACGAGTATTTACGTATTTGGCGGCAAAATGATTTCATATCACGCAACGACGCGCGCATTATTGGTTGATAATAGCAACTGTAGCCATGGAAACGGTGTGCTGCGTTCGGCCGTCTTTCAGCTGACTGATAAGAAAAGCAGCAACAATTGATTAAAATTTGTTCGATAACGCGGTCAAATTTTACGAATACGTGCGTCGTTTTCGCAGAGAGGAAAAATTGTTCGCTATGCTACCGACGCGACGCGACGCGTCGCGTCGCACCGCGCCGTCTATGCGAAAGCTCTAAGAATGGAAAAGGTTGAGACAACGGAACTCACTTTTCATCTTTTGGGGGCGTCATTCGTCACCTGAATTCGTCCTCGCTATTGGAGTTTTGTCCTCGAGTGTATGCTTTTATGTACATACTACATACTGTATATCGTGCTCGAGTTACGACAAGTGAACTGCGAATGCATCGTAGCTAGCTAGATAGCTAACTAGCTACTAGCTAATTGCCAGCTACTTCCTATTTACCTGATACCTATTACCTACCTTTACCTACATCGTTGGTATGATGTACATAGTATGTATAGAAATACCTATTACCTAGCTACATACAGTACGTATGTTATGCACAGTATGTACATGTACGTGTTACGCGGCACACGTGGGCTTCATTTAACAATTAATACATACAACACGTCGTCGTTTGTTAAGTTCATCATTGTACACGTTGGCGTTGGCGGTACAATCGCTCGTCGTTTGTCACCTGATAACCAACACCTAATTACAAATATTTACCACCTGATGTTGATAGTAAACAACCCGGCACCCGCCACTCAGTGCCCAGGCTCGGGAACTGGTTGCCAATTCCCTTTCCAAAGTTCGAATACGCGTGAGAATTATTGCAAGCAGGAACAATTCCCTTTCGTATTGCGTATTTCCTTCGACGCGGAGGCAGTTAAAATGAGTGAGTTGCCTTACAAAGTTGAAGTCATCATTTAAGGAGGTTAGAAAGCAAACTACAAGACGCCCGCGCTATTCCGTGAAGATTTCTACACGCTCACTCAACTCAAAAATGAAAAACTTCACTGCAGTCGGTCGTATTGTAAAATTTCGAAACACCGATGAATTTTGTAAAAGTTTAACCCCAACGCATCGGGCGACAGGTATGTTTCATGACGTAAAACGCAACGTTCTAATTACCACTATCGAAACGATGGGTAACGAGTAGGATAATTTTTTATCGGTAGCGCGGTAATCGTCGCGTGCGCCGTTCTTTCTATACGTATGCAACTCATATAACAAACTTGATGAAAGGGAGGCGTGAAGGGTGTGAATTCAAAGCGCAGCTTGCATGGTGCGCGTATCATTTTCGCGTCGGTGTCGATTTATTTATTTATTTATTTATTTATTTATTTTTTTTTATGATGCGCTGAAAAAAATAAAATTTATTCGTTTCGGTAATGGGTTATGCTGTACGATTGTTTCAGATATCGGAAGATTTGAAGGATAATTTATCGTGGAGTAAGGAAATCTGCGAGGAAAAGAATAAAGAAAGCAGTTGGTATAGATTTTTATCGGCAGCTAGAGGAATGTTAAATCAGTACTCCGTTCAACAATATTCGAATATCAACAGTCATTATTCACCTTTGAACAGTTGTTCACAATTAGTGCAGCAAACCTATTCTCAGGTAAATTACATTTTACTATGATGTCTCGGGAGTACAAAGGTAACTTTGAGGGCTGAGGTCTCAAACAAAAAATGCGATTTGAGATTGTGCGTCTCTCTAGCCCACTTTCGTTTCGATTGGAGTCTGCAGATACGTACGTTTCAGTATCCTATCATGCGATTGAAAGTTGATAGAACGGCAGTTTCACCAAGAAAAACGCCATTTTTTTGATATTTAAATGGGTTAATGAAGTAAAACCTGTCGCGTACGCGTACGCATTACGCACCTACTCCGAGTAGCCTACTCGCATTACGCAGAAGAACACGATGGAGGGAATCGTAACAATTATTATGCACAGCGATTGTAATCTTTTCTATAATTATTTTTTTCTGCTGTTTCGTTTTTGTAGACGTCAAAAATTGCGGAAATTAATGACTGCGATTCCGAACAAAGTGCTTATTTCAGCGAAGAGAAATTCTCGTCGAATGAATCAGAAGAAAGCCAAACGCAGCATTTCGAATCGAAAGAATTATCACAGAGTTGCCAATCCAGCAAAGAATTGGTTTCCGATACCGAGTCGTACGAGCGAACGGTTCAAGATACGAGTAAATGTGATAACGAAGCTAGTCAGATGATAAATGATGAACAAAATAATAATGTACAAAAATCCCAAATCAAAAGTGAACCCTTCGATTACCAGAAATTTACCGCTTCTAGTGAGGTAGGTAACTAGGTAACTAGCTGTAGCTGTAGCTGTAGCTGTAGCTAACTACAGGTATTGCGGGTACGCGCAGTATGTCTATGTACCATGTACCTACTCGTATTTCAGAAAAAAAGCATAAAAATAACAACACACATACGCATCCATCGCATCGGATAAATTACCTTTGCACCAAATCGTCGCTTTTCATTGGACGGTGGTGTATACTGTACGAGTATTAGCATTAGGTTTGCCAATTGAATTTGTACGATCCGTGAGAGGGTTGGGATTGCAGAAAAATTTTAACATGCTCGTAGAATAACGCGTTTTTGTAATTTGTTTCAGGATAACGAAATAATACCATTTATAGATTTAGATATGGAGACGATTATAAATGCTGCGGCCAACGAAAACGAAGAATACAAACAAAAATTACAAAGTACGGCGAACGAGATAAATAAAATCTGCGACGAAAACGAGTCAAACTTTCGTCTTCCGGGCTTCCACCAAGCATTCGGCTCGACGGAGATCGGACGTTACGTGCATCAGAAAGATTTCATCGAACAAACGGCCACGCAATCGATAATAATGCATCAAAGTAAAACGTTGATGTTACAATGCCAAACGACAGTAAACGGCGTGCCAAACGGTTTAAGTAGTCCTAAAGCCAAGTCTCGTTGCAATAAAAGCAGGATAAAAACGCCGAACGAAAGTGGTGGCAGATCAGCAGCGTCGTGCTGGAATTACGAACACGAAAGCGAATCGTCGTCGCCGGCGGCTTGCGCGCCGCCCAACGGCGGCTATTACAAACGTAAAGACATGAGGCGCACGAAACCGAGCCAAAATTGTGAAAATAATTCGACGGCAGGGTATTACGCCGGGGACGAATATTATAATTGTTCGTCGCCGTATTACGGAGGTTGTTCCGATTACCAAAACTGCGAGTATTATCGATATCAGCAAAATCCGCAGTACCAAAACTACAATACTACTTCGTACAACGCGCATTCCAATAATTATAGTATCAATTACCAGGAAGAACATAGTCAAAGGTTATCTTACGGATCGCCTTCCATGTCTTATAGTCATAATCAGAATTGGCGAAACGAAAGATTCTTCCCGTACGCCGAACAGTTCCCGTACAGGCATCCGCATCGGCAAGCCAATCTATCTCCTTACTATCCGCAGTTCGTTTCGCCTAATCAACATCATCTGCAGTCTCAACAGTCGTATAATTACGGTTACAATTCATCCCCTCCGGTTCCCGCCGTACCTAATTATAATTATTTTTAATTTTTATTTATTTTTTCTTTCTTTCTTTCTTTCTTTCATTATTCCGTTCGTTTTTTGTTTTTCGTTTCATTTTTCGGGGTTACGATTATCATTCTGCTACCTACCTAAAAAAAGAAAAAATTAAAACAACAACGGTGGCCGATTGATCGTGCCCCTCCCCTCTCCCCCTTCCCCTCCATTGGGAAAATTAAGTTTTTTTTTCTGTTTTATTGTAAAAATGGCAGCAATAGCCTAAACAATGTTAAATTGAACATCACAACATCACTTTCTTCATTAAAAAAAAATCAAATTTGGTCATATCAATCCATTGTTAAGTTGAAAAATTTCACTAAAAAAATTGCATACATTGCAATTTTTCAACTGGAGAAAGTGAATTGATAAGACCAAATTTGATTTTTTATTAAAGAAAATGATGTCCGGTGTACGATAAAACAGAAAAAAAGTAATTTATTTTCCCGAGGGGGCCCACGATCAATCAATCGGCCACCTGGTACCTACCTACCTACCTACCTACCTACCTACCTGTACCTACCTACCTGAAGAGAAACTCGCAGATACGCGGCGTATTCGCTAATGTGTTCCTATGTGTGATGTTATAATGTTTAATGGTATACTTACAGTGTTACACTACTATACACATTCATTTTTTGGCGGTGTACCAAATTACCATCGAATATGGTTAACTTTGGCATATTGGTCAATTTGCGAATCTTCCAATTGTAAATATTAGCTGGAAAAGTGATCTCAATTTTGATAAATATTTCTTTATTATCTTTTTAAAACGAATTTATTATTTAGGTTTCTCGGTTGCTGCTTGTTTCGTTTCGTTTCGTTTCGTTTCGTTTTGATTTGTTTCACTTCCAATTTTCGATTGAAATGGTTCCGAAAAAAGGTTCGCGCTTCTCGTTTTCGGGATCCAACAAAGCCTACGCGAATCGATAAAAAAAATAATTTTTTTGCACTACGGCGCGCCACTGCAACCTGGACGCTGTCTGTTTGAAAGCTCGTCAGTTCTCCCAATCTGCGTGTATCATTAAAAAGGGTGCCCGCTGACCGCTGCCTGCGTACGCAAGTGTAGTGTAAGTTTGGTTGCAGCAGCAGCTTGGCGAAAGGCGGTGAAGTAGCGAAATTACGTTGAGCAGTTGTTTTTTCAGCAGGCGCTCAATTTTTTTTACCGAAATTGGCGTAGATACCGGACGATTGGGAAATTCTACGTATAGAGCGGTTGCGAAAAACAATTATTACTAGTAGATAAACGTAGACCTATCGAACGAAGTGAACGTCATCCATGAAACAGAGAGCCTAAATAAAAATTCTGTTATACTCGGATACGCCGCATATTCTACGAATCGATCCGATTTTGTAATACAAACGTATCGTATACTTATTTTTATATAATTACGAGTATTAAGCCGTAATGAAAATATTATTATATCTTGTTTTTGTATATACGAGTAATATGTACCTACCTATTTTCTTATACGTTTAGTTAAAAAAATTAAATGAAATTAAAAAAAAATATAAAATAACGAAATAAAATAAAATAAAACCAAATTTTTTGAAGATGGAAATTGTCCGAAGTTCGTCTGTACTTTTTACCTAAAATACGTCCACTCGTCGCAATATCATTAATTAGCGATTAACGCGTGAAACAGCGCGGCGTATCATTTATGCGAATCAACGAGAATACATATAAATGTATTACGCATTACCACGTAGTACGTAGGTAATGTTTACCTACTATTTCTCCAACAATTCATAAGATCGCAGATTCATATTTCCAGAAAAGAACGAAAAAATGTTCAATTGTTGAATACCTAATTTACCTACGCGAATTAATTTCCGTTTGAATTTTTATTTGTTTATTTTTTCACGCATATTTTATTGTTGTCACATAAAAATTTTTCGTATGCGGTGTAACGAAACGGTTTCGTTTCGGGAAATTTTTTTTAAAATCCTCCGTCGGAAGAAATTGATAAACTAAAATTCGTATGATAACTTTCAAAAGACGTTTCATTGGTAATTTCGTTCATTAAGACGTAGGCCTACGGTTAAAATTAATTTGGAGCAAGATTCGTTTAACCTTTGTAATAGCTTTTGTGAATAATTGTGCTCGGATATACGAGGGAAAAAAATCAATGAGCTTGACATCTGGACTACGAGTGAAACGAGGAATGCCGAGAAAATGTTCGATGAAGTCTCTCAATTTGGCGTTTCTACATTAAAGAAATGAAAATAAAAGCGCGTGAATAAAATTATAACGCGAAGCATTATTTCTCTTATTTTCCGGTACCTGCTAGAAAAATGATTATGTATTAATTTTTGTTACCTTGAAACCGTTCTCCGTGATACGCCGGATTACGCGACTAAAAATGAAAATTTTCCCAATTTATAAATTCCAAAAAACCAAGTTGAACTTAAAGGTATACCACGTAAAACATTTTAGTGCCTTTTTAAACTTATCAAAATAATGTTGAAATTAATAATAAATACATACCTACGTACGAATATAAAAGGAAACGAAAACTAGCGTCATAATTCAATTTTAATCGAAATTAAAAATAAAATTAGTCGAAAGTATAAGGAGCTTAAAAGTGGCTCAATTTATAACTATGGGAACAATTTTTTTTTTAATTTGATTTCTAGTTATATTTTGTGTTGAAATTCTAAATCTCATTTTCATGGTTTTTATTATTTTATTTATTTATTTATTTTTTTGATGAAGAAACAAGAAATTGTTTAATTGTTATTTTTCGTTATACGAATGAATAAAACATAGTTAATTTTTTCACAGAGTACAGATTTTTATGAAAATTTGTTTCGATTGTAATCCATGAACTTTAGCGTATTTATTGTTGAACATTAAATATTTTAAGTTGACGACTTTTTGTAGTTTTTTTTGCTTCGGCTCGATGACACGCCTGATTATTTGTTTTCTGGAAAGAAGTTGAAACTTGGAACACTTCAAGCGTATTTGTGTGTATTAGCACTTGATAGCAGGTAATTTATCTTTTCAAGAAACAAAGCAATGCGTTTTTTTGCGCTTGAACACAACGTAATTTCAATCACGAAAGTTCTGATTTGCTGAGGTCAGAATCGTGATCGACGACATCGATTTAGAAATATTTGTATTTCACACTTTGAGCGCGACATATAATACCTAATTTATCTACGAAGAAATTCGAAAAACATTCACGGAAACTGGAAACTGGAAATTCGGTTTGTAGATGTGATGAGGTACCTATACAAATTGCATTTTTGAAATTCCCCTCATTGAGTTGATAAATCCTTTGAGCCCCTTCCCCCTGGCCCAAATGTCGAGTGAAATATTAGAAACTTGAAGAGGCAAATGTTGAAGGATGGTAAATTGGTAAGGTATGTGAAACTTCGATATTTGCTCCTTATATCTGCTAAATAAATGTCCAATGTTCATAAATATTCTTCAAAATACTTTGAACTGAAATAGTATTTCAAGAATCGTTGCTCGAATTAAAAAACTGATCGTTGGGGGAGGTACTCGTAATAAAAATTATACGCTCTACAATTTTGATAGCAACAAATGTTTCTCTAAAATGTTAATTTTTCGAGATGAAATGAAAAAAAGAAAAAAAAAATACAGCGCTAAAAATTCAAAAGCAAAATTTTGAAAATGTTTGCACCTTCACGTAAACAAGTAGACAGTATGCTTGACAGGTAGAGAGCGGGTATACGGTACAGGGAGATTTACCTCTGAATCACGTCTACCCACAGCGCAACGTAACGAAAATAAACTGGTATGTGACAATCGTCACGTACTCGTACGTGGAGGCGATGGAGTTTAAACTCAAATCTCAGATTTCGTATTAAATGATTAAATCGCCATGTTCAACTGCAACAATAGCGAGCGACCTTACTGAGGTAATACCCTTATGAGAACCAATTATTAAACTCCACTATATGAACGTAATCGAACTTGTTTACAAATTTCTAGAAAAATATGACTTTTCGAGGTCACGACATTAACGAAGAACGGGAGTAAACACATTTACTTATATGAATTATACAATGAATATTCATAATTATATTTGGTACACCTGGGAACAGGTAGGTAGGTACTAGGTAGTAGGTAGTAGGTAGTAGGTACTAGGTACTAGGTACAGGTATGGAATATGTATTTGTGAAGAAAACGAAACAAAACAAAAAAACATTGAGACGTTGATTTTGAGCACACATAAGTATTAATCATGATGCACAACATAAGAATACGTAACATACGTTGATGAACATTAGAAACAAGAAATAAAACATAATCGAAAAATATTCGTGCATAAATTAATAACACGGTCGAAAGACGTATTTTCAACGCCGCTTAGAATATAATCGAATGGTAAACGAGGAAGCACTTGAGAGTCGTTTTCTTTTTTGGCCAAAGAATATTGGTTGAACATCACAGTTTTTAAACGCATTATATATTTCTTAGCATAACGTTAAATACTGCCGAAAGAAAGTTTTGAACAATTATTGTAAACATAATTCGAATATCACAAATTTCCTTTAAAAGAAAAGTAATTCCCGTAAATAACCTTAGTCTTATAGTCCTTAAATTATGGAATACGTATTTTACGTTCAAGACCACCGTGGACTAGTAAAGACTAGAAAGAGTAGGTCTTATAAACCAACAAGGAAAAAAGAAAAAAGGAAGGATAACAAATACAAGCAGAATCATGCCATTGACCACACTATTATCATTAATAAATGCCTCGTCGAAGGAATGGAATACCAGAAGAACGCACGTTAGTAGGAAGCGTGTTTAAATACAACATACTGTATGTATGAAGTAAAACGTAAAACCAGTGAACAAATGAATAAATGAAGTCTGATATAAAGAAAAATTGATCAACTTCGAAGTTGGTTTCAAATTAAAATAGGTACTGAAACTGATTCAACATCGAAAACGAGAACTTAGAGTGGCCTCAAGTCAGGCCCGGAATTCTCCGTAATTTTGAGAAAATGACTTTTTGATCGATGTTGGTAGTCTTAGATGGTAGGAATCGAATGTCGCAAACCCACAAACCGTTTTCTCTTGTCTACGAGTATAAAACCGTCGCAGTTAGCGGGGTCCACAGTTGCATGTTGCAGTCAACCCTAGATTTTTCCACATAGAGAATTCTGGTTGCACTTCAACATTCTGATTAAAAAATTTAAGCAAATTATTAACGGTTGTAAACGTTATCATGTGCATTACTCTGTCCAAATAAATTGTTTTTGTGAATATTAGTTACATAAAGAGTGAAAAAAAAAAAAATTCACATCGATTGTGGTCTAATGCGCCTTCTCTACCTGGCGATCAGTTTTTTTCGTTTTGTGAAAAATTTTCCGAAATGGAGAATTCTGGGTTTGACTTAAAGCCACTCTTGTTTCGCACAACAACAACTAGAAAACTACAAATAAAAAAACCTTCAAAACATAATACTTGAAACACCGATACAAAAAGATAATAAAAATAACAAAATGACTCGAGATTACGTAAAACAAAAAACGGAATAGACATACTCACAAAGGTAAAATAAAGGTAACAAAATTATTTAATGCTAACTACGATTCGATTCACATGTTCTTTAGATAATTGCTGAAAAACTTCTGGTAATGATTCAAAATTGACAGTGTGATAAACATATGGTCTGGAAAAATAATGCATGTTATTTAATAGTCGTTAAGAAATTGAAAATACGTTATCGTAAGCAATGAGAAAAATGTGAAAATAGATAGGCAATCGCCTACTGTTTATAATGGGGGCCTTATTCCTGAAAAATTGTAATCGAAAAACATGAAAGCAAACGTGCCACGTCCCAAGTAACTGAAAAAAGAGTAATCGGCTGATTTCCAGAAATTTTTTTTTTGGTTTTGGACATTTTCAAGTTCGAGTACTTTCTCAAAAATAAATTTCAATTTGAAGAAACTCGCATCATAATTTTTAATTTCTTCAGAAACGAAATTATACTAATTTGTTATCAAGAAATTTGCAACACCAAAATTAGTTCTATTGTGGTAACAGAATCAATAATCTACTTTCAAAATCTACTACCCCAGCAGATTATGGATTTTCAACAATTCGGATTAATCTTCTTACAATTTGGTAAAAAAAAAAAAAAAAAAAAACCAAGGTGGATTTTCAAAATTCGATTCTGGATTTGTAAATAAAACAGGATTTTCACAATTCAAAAGCCAGATTATACGAAATCCGTGTAAAAAAAAAACAAACGTAGTACCTATACTACCAATTTGTACTACTCTACTAATGAAGTACCAATTAATACTACGGGTTACTCATATTTCTTTGCCTGGGAATCATTCGCACACACTGATCTACGCAGTTAGTGGCTGAACACCACGCACCAGTGAGCGTCAGACTCAGTCATCACTTCATCTAGTCACCACTAGTGTTGGGCAAAATCGATTATTTTCATTACTCGATTAATCGATTGTCCTATTTTTGGATAATCGATTATTTCGATTATTAAACGTGATCGATTATCCGATTAATCGATTTTTTTTCGATTTTTTTGAAATAATTCATGGCTGACTCCACTTAAGACAGAATCAAATATCGACAAATTGAACGAAATACTGATTCGAGAAGGATCCGAGATTCGACCAATCACTTCAGACTTCAAGTTCAATCACAGATACAATGTATTGTAATATGATGTATAATTCGATTTCAGAAAAAAAAGTGAGAAATTTCGTTAAAATAATCGATTATTAAAACCAAATAATCGATTTAAAATCGCCCAACACTAGTCACCACACCCATACACTGTGTCTTGTACAATAATAAGCAGTGAAAATAAGGGCCACCCTACTACACATAAAAACTCCATATTATTACATAGTTTATAGCATACTTGATAATATTATCTTTCAGTTTAAGCATGGCATCCGATAATATGTGTTGATATTTGCCTTGCGCTATTTTAGACATGAGCCAAGCTTGTTCATATAGGAAACTGATGCACGCGCAACGATCGAATAATTTTTGAGAATCAGGAGGATCTAACTGTGGTCGGAACGTAATACATGTGAATTTACCGTGGAAAATTAGCCAATGAATATTCCAAGCTTACCTGTAATCTGGAATTACACGAAACCCATCTTCCATGAATGGTTAAACAAGAAATTATAGTTTCGGTGCTAAGTTGAGTCGATGTTCTGTCTTCCCTCACCTGCGAATGTACATATATAAAAACGAGTATTTAATGCGTTATATGCAAATTTAGAAATGAAATGGCATAGAATGGGTACATACAGCCGTTTCTAAGTCGAGAACAACGTCGACTCCTAAATTGTCAGTTTTTTTCATGCACTCGTTGAATAACGTATCATCTATATCGGAACTCTCACTCAAGTCGATTATTTCGTCTGAGAGAAATAAAGAGAGAGAAACAAAAAGTTACATACATTTCTCTCAGATGTAAACCTGTAAATTCACGTTGAAACGTAAAAGCTTACCAATACAATCGTCGAAAGTTTCCAAATAGGTTTTTTCAGTGGGTGACATACAGGTAGTGAGTATTTTAGCTCCTACATGATGCGCAATCTGCACGCAGACATTAGAACATGGCAGTGCTCCATTTAGAACCAAAACAATATCATCTTTGCTTAGCTTGGAGCAGTAATGTAACGCAATATAAGCGCGAATGCAGTCACCGATACAGGCAGCAGCATCCACGAAGTTGATACATTCTGGTACACGTACTAAAATTGAAAATAAAGACGATTACAGTACCGGAAATGACGATGACTCGATACACGTACACAATTATATACCTAAATCGTACTGCTCAACAACCACATATTCGCCGCATCCAGACTGCTCGCAGGATACCGGAATTACCCCTTTAATCAAGACACTTCAGATGAAATCAATGCGACAGAAAAGTATCGCTAAAAATTATGAACGTACTACGTACCCGCAACATGATCTCCGACATGTAAGGTTTTCACTTCTGACCCGATGCTTTGAACGATACCAGATATATCGGTCCCCAGCGTTTTGTACTCTGTGTCTGTTTTACTTTCGTCGACAGCTGGTTTGTATTCTTCGTTTGCAATTGAAATACCGCATGCCAACACTTTAACGAGCACGTCAAATTTCTTCAATTCGGTCAACACCGGCTAAAATACATACAGTATGAGGAGCGAGTTTTGACCTACGAGAAGTACGAAGCAGAGGAAGCACGTTAACACACCTGCTCAATAAACACTACTTCGTTTTTCTTATTCAGATAAGCGTAAGTTGATTTTTTCGAGAATGACGCAGTCGATGAATTCATGATAAAGCTGAATAAAGAAATAGAGAGACACTGAATGGCTATCTAGATCCAACGCGTAAGTTCAACTTGTTATCGATTAATTCCGCTTTTTCAGCATTACTCGAGATGAACAAGAACCAACTAACAGGTGATGTGTATTCCTATGGTTCTATTATAAATAATAAATACGTATATCATATCATCAGTATAAAAAAATATGTACAATAAAAATAGCCAATGGCAAGTTAGTTAGTTGGACAAATGGAATATTTACTTTGACGTCATCTCATTGCACTGCACTGCCACCATGGAACCAAAGACGGAGTGGAGAGTAAAAATTCTACAATTTGTATAGGAATTTTTACGGTTAAAGCAAAATTTACAACTTTAATATTTCACTGAAAAATAAAATCGACATAAAACAGAATGAGAAGCTTGAAGCTTGAACCTTCTCCCTACTACTGGTCAGTAGTCAGACATCGCTCTTTCACACAACGCTAACAAACAAACGATTGAAATAATATTTACACAAATTTCTAGTTCCTTTTAGACAGCACCCAAGTCATCAATTATGGAAATGACAAAACTACTGAGAACAAGAAAATTATACCAAAATTTTCAATTTATTCATGGGAAAAGAAAATTAGTGATTTTGCATTGCAATGATAAGAAAAAAACTAAGGGCCTTCATAACTTTTGAATGCCCTGTTTTATCATATTCATATTGCTATATATATAGTACAGTAACGTTAGTCAGACGCGTAAGCGTAACATAACAGAATTCGGTTTCTTGGTGTGGATGGTTGTGACGTCACTGTTTTTGAGTTATGATTGTATTGTCTTTTTCATTTTTTTCATCTTTTTTTTCAGTCGTTGTATATTTTTTAGGCACTTTTCTCCTTTGTATACCAGTTTGCGTTTATGTATTGAAAGACGAACCACGTCTTCCTATGAACGTCTTAATTTCATATACAATTTTGAACATATAAAAATTATTTTCAATTTGCATTATTCCTTGGTCGGATTTATTTAAGGCTATTCTTTACCATTTCGCCATGTGGGAGCGAAATGCTATGTCCCGAGCAGCTCCCTATGACCGCCTGTGACTTGGTTCATTTTGAT
>QBDW01005575.1:0-28572 GCA_003261595.1 Maconellicoccus hirsutus | reverse complement strand
CACAAATCATCGTCAAGTTACCACATGACAAATTACTGGTAAATTACCAAAAATTACGGGTAAATTACCATAAATCAACAGTAAATTACCACAAATCACTAGTAAATTATCATAAATTTCTGGTAAATTAGCATAAATGGCCGGTAAATTACCATAAATTACCAGTAAATAACCATAAATTACCGGTAAATTATGGTAAATTACCACAAATCATCGTCAAGTTAGCACATGACAAATTACTTAAAATTACTGGTAAATTACCAAAAATTACCGGTAAATTACCACAAATCACTAGTAAATTATCATAAATTACCAAAATTACCGGTAAATTATCATAAATTACTGGTAAATTAGCATAAATGGCCGGTAAATTACCATAAATCACCAGTAAATTACCACAAATCACTAGTAAATTATCATAAATTACCAAAATTACCGGTAAATTATCATAAATTACTGGTAAATTAGCATAAATGGCCGGTAAATTACCATAAATCACCAGTAAATTACCACAAATCACTAGTAAATTATCATAAATTACCAAAATTACCGGTAAATTATCATAAATTACTGGTAAATTAGCATAAATGGCCGGTAAATTACCATAAATTACCAGTAAATAACCATAAATTACCGGTAAATTATGGTAAATTACCACAAATCATCGTCAAGTTACCACATGACAAATTACTGGTAAATTACCAAAAATTACTGGTAAATTACCACAAATCACCGGAAAATTATCATAAATTACTGGTAAATCATCATAAATTACTGGAAAATTACCATGAATGACCGGAAAATTACCATAAATGACTGGTAAATTACCATTAGTGACAGGTAAATTGCAACAAATTACCGGTAAATTACCGCAAATACCGCAAACTTTCGGTAATTATGGCAACTTATCATGATTGCATCGTAAAACGGTTGGGAATTATTGTGAATAGAAAAAAAATGAGTGTGCGGTACCGAGGATTGTGAAGCAATGCGTGGGGGGGAGGTGGGGACGAAACCCCCAACTAGCGAAGCTGGTACATGTATATTTTCTTAATACATAAAATGTTTGAAAAGTGCATACGAAAATTTGTATCTACTCGTAGTTACACGTACGGATGCTTATCGTACGTACGCGTAGCTCTCTCGTGGTAAATAGTAGTGCATTTCCGCAGGATACGATAATATTACGAGCGGCGAAAGCAAAACGCGTTCAAAAAATATGTCAGGTTTTCAACGATGCGAAGTCGGGCGGTACGGTAATTGCGCGAGGCTATAAAATTTTTACGATGCAAATTACCAACATATTAGCGATTGAAATGTGCAGTAGTAAATGCGAGTGCATTTAGATAGCACGATTTTTTTTCATTGTTCGTTGCCGATGTTGCAGCTCGCGGCGTCCGGTCGCGATAGTTTTGCATGCGCCCAGAACGGGGAGAGGCGTGGCGTTGTTTGTTTTCCGCGAGCAAGGCGAAGAGTCGAAGAGGAGATTTAATTAGTCGGCGTCACGACGCCGAAGCATCGGTTGAACGAGCTGCCCTAGTGGCCGGCTAATAGCCGGTGAAAATTATACGTTAACCTTTGGCAATTTTTTGGAACGCGTTTGCTAATAAATTGCGTATGGTACGGATACGAAGTATAAGTGTAGCGTACGCGTTGTCGGGAAGGGTCCTGGCGAACGTAAACCTTGAATCGGACTGGCGATACGATAATTGCGACGGCGTGATGGCGTGGTGTATCAATTAACGCACGAAAACCGCGTAATGGATGCGTCATTGTGTTTGATAATGAAAAAGTTGATACGCTTCAGAAATGGTACTCTGCGATGCGAGGGGGAAAAACGCGAGGGACGTAGAAATACGAGTAACGATTTGAGGAAGATGCGATTAAGTGAAAAGGCTTAATTTACTCTCCGCGCAGCGTCGTATCTTCCATAAGGTCCATTTAGTGTTAGGTAGTAGGTACGTAGCTGGGTAGCTAGGTACAGTACTAACTACGAAGGTAGAAGGTACCTCTACCTACACCGCGTGCGCCGTAGTAACGCGGTACGTGTAATTAAGAGTGACGCATAGCCATTTGATAATATTTCACGGTGCGCGTCCGCGTATCACCTTGAATCATAATGTACCTCCTAAAGAAAAAGTAGTGGACTGGAAACTAACCGATTCATCATCGATGTCGAAGGACGCAAAGCCAGTGGAGCGCGGAGTGTGCGGGGGGGATCCGCGCTCTCTTAATTCGATATACGTACCTGGCTGTGGTCGGTGATGATGCGAAGGCACCGTACCGTAAGGCACGGCGAAGGTATGATGTAGCGCTGCGTATACCAGCGAACAAATCGTATCGTTTTCCGTACGAGCAGCTGATGAAAGTTCAACGGCGACATAGTCTGTACCTCTGTACGCCAAAGTAGAAGAGATGAGTTGAAATGTTCAATTTCCATGCCTCCCGATGAGTAGTGGTGCCTACCGTTTTTGGAAATCTTAGTGTCAATTTGACTGGGGTGACATGATGTATCATTTCAAGTGGAAAGTTTTTTGCCAACTGACGCATTTCGAAAGGCTATAGTCAGATAAGCATAAGCGATCTGCCTCAGGGTCCAGATTTTGATGATATTTGGGTGACGGATGGGTACCATCGAGAAACGTTCATGACCAAAATTTCAGCTCCCCCCTCCACCCCGTATCAGATAGGAATTTTTTTCTTAGATTAAAGTCGACAAAATTAATTGAAATTTTGGTACATGGTAGACCCTTACAAGAGCCTTCGATGAAAAAATCAGCCGCCCCCTACTCCAATTTTTTCCCCTCCAAACGGGCGTTTTCTACTTTATTTATTTTTTTGAAGTACCTGTCTCAACTGGCAGAATTTTCAAAACTGATTTTTTCGATGTAGTTTCGACCCCTAGATGTCGTAAATTTTTTTCAAAATTTTAGCTCTCCGAGGTCGTTATCAAAAATCACAAAAACCGCGCGCGAGCGTTGGCCGAAATTTCCCACTACGCGGTAGCGCCTCGTTTGCCATAGCGCGCGGCACCGCGTTTGGCTTGCAGTAACATGCCTGACGCAACGCGCGTAGCCGTAAACGAGGCGCTACCGCGCAGTGAGAAGTACCGATTAACGCGCGCGCACTCGATTTTATCATTTAAATAATTTTTTCTACAAAATGTACCAATTTCTGGGTTATGAACCATATAACACTTCTTGTTTGAAATAGTTTTAAGATTAATTTGCGATTTTTTTGCCGTCGAAAAAGTCGATTTTTGTACGTTATTTTTTGCCTGGCTTCACATTTTGCAAAAATCGACTTTTTCGACGTAGAAAAATCGCATATTTATTTGACCACGACTTTCGGGTAGGCAAAATTTTGAAAAAAGTATGCATCTAGGGGTCGAAAATACATTGAAAAAAGTTTTGAACATCGTGCTAGTTGAGATAGGTACTCAAAAAAATTAATCAAGTCGAAAACGCCCGTTTGGAGGAGAAAAATTGGAGTAGGGGGTTGCTGATTTTTTCATCGAAGGCCCTTGTAAGGGTCTACTATGTACCAAAATTTCAATTAATTTATTCTCGTCTGATTTTCGAAAAATATTATTTCTCGAAAACTGGGGTGGGGGGAGCTGAAATTTTGGTCATGAACGTTTCTCGATGGTACCCATATATCACCCAAATATCATCAAATTCTGGACCCTGAGGCAGGTCGCTTATGCTTATCTGCCTGTCGCCTTTCCAGCGCGAAAATGGGAAAAGGTAAAGGTCAAGTTTGTTGGACCAAAACACGTGTTTTCTCGGCAGTAAACTAATTATTCGTCCGATAATTACGAATTTACGTCAAGATTACGAAATGAGCTTTTTCGACGCCGAAAGGCAAAAATTGTCGCATGTAAATAAAATGAAACCGTCGAGATGACGGATTAGTGAATTCGGCAGACGACGAATTTAATCGGCCTCGCCTCTGGGCCACGCTTGTACATCAGATTCACCGGTGGTCCAGCTGGAAAGCTGGTATTCGTTGGTGAATTGCGTACTACGATGATTATGTAATCTTTTTACAACGGGGGATAACCGGCGATGCGGACTCGAGGCGATAATTTCGATCAGACTGGGCGCATTGATTACAAATTGTAGATGATACGGTGTTTGTAATTCCAATTTCGAGATTGATACGTACGTGTATCATGGGTGAGGCGGCGTTGTCGCGTCGACGTTTCGAAATCATCACGAGAAAAAACGAAAAATAAATTAGACGCCGGATTTGTGAAACGTGTGGAACGCACTGCGCACTCGGTCGATAACAAACAGGTGATCGTCTTCGCCCCTTCTACCTTTTTCATGGTCGTCACATACCCAGTGGTACTCGTTTCGGTGAATTTTTTCGCTCGATGTTCAAAAAGTATATTCCTACATTGTTCACCATTCGTCAAAATAAAGGCAAACCCCTACATGACGTACGTCGACGATCGTCTTCGGTCGAATTGAACTGGAAGCCGCTGCATAGCGCAGAAATGAGCCGACCTTATGGAAATTAATGATCGAAAGACTCGTATCAACGAAACCTACTCGAAGAATAGTTTTTTTCCCGATATCCTAACGAATTGCTGAATGCATCCGAACAGCGGCACTGACAGGTTGACAAGATTGAAGAAGCTTCCAGTGCAACGACGACCGCAGCGTGGCGGTACAAGGCAAAATACGTGCCGGCGTCATTTCGAAATTCAACCTCACGACTTTGACAACCTCGCTCGTCTACCAATAAGGCTCCCTCCGCTTAAACAAATTATCTGACGTGCGTGCGCGCGTGAACTCGCCGTCATCGTTCCAATCGTAATATCAATTTAGGAAGAAGAGAAAAAAATCCTTCGTCGAATACTTAAACAAACAGTTGAACTGATTGCGTACCGTGGGCGAGGTGAAACCAGCACACACGACGAATAAAAACTAGGAAGTCGAATTCACAAGATGTTAAGGCGCGGTGTGTCTGTGTAGTGTAGGTATACGTAGGTACCAGGTATACTGTGCACCTTTGCTACGACTACGACTACGAGTAGTGAGTAGTGAGTACGAGCTTGGCGCAGTAGGTTACGTGCTGCGGTGTGTCTGTAGTCTGTACCATTTATCAGCGATCAACGTATCGAAGTGAAAAAATGCATGCGCTACATTTAAAAGATAAATCGTTCATTACGCAATTACGCTAAACCAAGTCGCGAATTACCATTTTATTAGCATAAAAAAATACTACTTCGTGAGGTCAAGCGCACGGGTGGCTCTTTGTAGCATCAAATACGAGAAGCAACTCCGTCCACGGGTCCACGATCGGTAGTTGGAGCTCAGGAAGCGTGTAACCGTGCAGAAATACACGCCCGAGATTAAATTTTGGCAACGCGATGCACCGATGCGTCGTCAAATGATAAAGCAAAAGTTTCGAAAGGAAAAAAATAGGGTAGAAAGATAGAAGAATTTCATATAAAAAATACATTTTTTATACACGAAAAAGTTCACCTTTGATAAATCGCAAATATACGCGGTAACTTGCAGATTACTTTTACATCATTTATCAACTCGTAACGCCGACGGTTTTATCAAGTTTGCTCGTTTTATCATTCATTCGCTGAAAGTCGAAGCTAAATTAACTTTTTCGTCGAAACTGGCTAAATAATAATTAAAGTAACTTTTTTGCATACGCGAAACGTCTTCTTGATGAATTTTAAATTAATCTTTAACGCGTTCGTCTTCGAATCAACTATATCGAGTCTCTTAAGCGACGTCCTAATTTTTAGAACAAAATGAAGAATGATTGCAGCTTTTTTCTACGTAGTACAGTCGCAAATAGCCGTTTTTTGAAGAAAACTGCAATTTGTAAAAGAAGCATGAATCTTGGTATGACGAATATTGATACAAAAACAAAATTTTTTTGACACCAGGAGGCATTCTTGCTCCTCTCTTCTTCCTCCTGTTGGACTATGAATTTTTGAAATTGGCTGGAAAATTTTTATATTGATAAAATTTCAATATTTTGGTGTCTATCAATAAGTTCTCGTTAGTACGTGCTACACTTTTCCATAATTATATAGGTTTTTCCGCGTTCCCCCGCTACGGGGGGGGGCTAACCCTAACCTTTTTTTGCTTACCCCTTAAGGATAGTTTGGTAGGTAAACTAAATAGGTAGTCGATTTTTGTACGTTGTTCTTTGCCTTACTTCGAATTTTGCAAAAATCGACTTTTTCGACGGCAAAAAAATCGCAAATTAATCTTGAAATCGTTTCAAACAAAAAACATTATATGATCCATAACCCAAAAATCGGTAGATTTTGTGAAAAAAATTATTTTAATCATGAGCTTAAGCGCGAGCGCGTTATTCGATACTTCTCACTGCGCGGTAGCGCCTCGCTTATGGTTGCGCGCGTTGCTGCGTTAAGCATGTTACTGCGGGCCAAACGCGGTAACGCGCGCAACGGTGAACGAGGCGCTACCGTGTAGTGGGAAATTTCGGCCAACGCTCGCGCCTGGTTTTTGTGATTTTTGATCACGACCTCGGGGAGGCAAAATTTTGAAAAAAATATACGACACCTAGGGGTCGAAAATACATCGAAAAAATGAGTTTTTAAAATTATGCCAGTTGAGATAGGTACTTAAAAAAAATATATAATGTCGAAAAGTCCCATTTGGAGGGGAAGAAATTGAAGTAGGAGGTTATTGATTTTTTCATCGAAGTCCCTTGTAAGGGTCTACCATGTACTAAAATTTTAATTAATTTCGTCGACGTATGTAATCAAAAAAAATTAATTATTACCTCTAAATTAAATTGAAAAAGTAAACTTGAGCACGCAAAAAAAACCCTGAAGTATGGAGCCAAAAAAAGTTGTCTCTCAAAATTTAAATATCGACTAACAATCCCTTTTACTCGAACAGCTACCACGATTTTAGCATCGTTTCCTGCGAAGAACGTAGATTTGCAGTCCCTGAAGACTCAGCGGGCTCTCCACCTTTTAACATTAACTTCTAGAATAGCTCGAAAATTGGAATTATCAGTCACTTGAAGAATAACGACCGACGTTTAATTACCGATGGTCTTCCAGAAGCTTCGGAAAAAAAAGTCGAAAATCACTAAAACGGAAATATCTTGCAACCGAATTCCCAACGAAGTTAGTTTTCGTGGTGAACGAAAGAAAGGAAATGATTTTAAAAAATTCTTACGTATATTCGAAACACCCCATATCCGAAAATTACTTCGATATATGGGGAAACATCAACAAAAGCCTATTATCAAAAGTCATTTTAACGTCGAGAATTATTTATCCTTTTACGGAACTTTTTCCCAATATAACTTTTCATCGCAACTTTTATATTTTCGCGATAAAAATTAAATTTCACCCAATTCAACTTTTCGATGAAACTTGACAAGGCAACGGAGGCGACTGCGACTGTTGCGGTGCTGCGTGAAAAAAAAAAGAGAGCGAGTTTTATACGTGTGTAAGTTTCGTGGTGACGCGGTACAGATGCTATAAGGTTTACGTAATACGTATTCGATAAAATTATCATCATTTTTTTGTGTAGGCTTTATTTTTATTATAAGAAATTAAAATGAAACTTTCGGAAGCTTTTGCTCGTGATTTTTTTCCTTTTTCGTGTCATAAATACGCGATATTTTGAAGACGAAGTTGTACAGTTTCCAACGGATGCGACACGACGTAGAACGTCATGTCACATCAATGGCGAAAATAAGGAAGCCTTATCGTCGCCACCTATGGGCTTGTTTATTATCAATTAACCGATCACGGTAGCGATCGAAAGATAATTAATTTTAATCTTTTTTGTTTTTCTCATTTATTGCAGGTATGTGGAACTGGTTTTGTTTGTAATTTAACAAGATGAATAATGAATTATTCGACAACACGATGTCGAAATATGACGTATACTTTTGAATGGATGATTTTCGACTTCCAGTTAATCGAATACCAACTTCAAGGTTTGACTATTTAAATTTTTGCTAAAAAAATTAATGTAGACGTTAACGTCGCATGCGGGGTTCCACCCCTCTTTCCCATTCACCAAAAAAAAACATAGTGTTGAGGCAAAAACAATAGACTTGGGACTGATATTTCTAGCGCTCAAGTTTTTGTTCATGCATAACCATCAAACGAACGTTGGTTTTCCATGTTGCAACGTTTGAGTACGTGAAATATCCACCACGACGTACCCATCGACGTATCACAATTTCAGTTTTTCGATCATCACTCAAAAACTACAGCATGTAGGAAAAAAAAGTTCAAACAAAAAGTAATCTAAATAAAATTAACATGGCCCCTTTTCGTTGAACCCGATCCCCTTGAAAGGGGTTCGAAAAAATACCAATTTTTAAAAAACGCAAATTTTGTAAAATAAATTCTGCTTCCCTTTATGCGTCAGTTTGAGAGATTCACTTCAATTGTGGTTCGTATCGCACACTCGTAAATTTGTACCTTCGTTCTGTCAGGATTATTGCTAAACGACGGCATCTCCACTCCAGACGTTTCTTCTTGATTTTGAGTTCCTCCCTGGGAGATAACTCTCTAACCTCCGATCTATCGGAATTATTACTAAACGATGGCATCTCCACTATGGACGTCTCTTTGGGCGAAAATCGGACGTTTCTTCTTGCTTTTGAGAACCTTCCTGGGAAACAACTCCCTAACCTCCAATCTGTCAGGATTACTGCTAAACGACAGCATCTCCACTCCGGACATTTCTTCTTGCTCTTGAGTTCCTTCCTGGGAGATAACTTCCTAACCTCTGGTCTATCGGAATTATTACTAAACGACGGTATCTCCACTATGGAAGTTTCTTTGGGCAACAATCGGACGTTTCTTCTTGCTTTTGAGAACCTTCCTAGGAAACAGCTACCTAACCTCCGATCCATCAGAATTATTGCTAAACGACGGCATCTCCACTCCAGACGTTTCTTCTTGCTTTTGAGTACCTTCTTGGGAAACAGCTCCCTAAGCTCCAATCTATCAGAATTATTGCTAAACGACAGCATCTCCACTCCGGACGTTTCTTCTTGCTTTTGAGTTCCTTCCTAAGAGATAACTTCCTAACCTCTGATCTATTGGAATTATTACTAAACGACGGCATCTCCACTATGGATGTTTCTTTGGGCAACGATCCAAACGTTTCTTCTTGCTTTTGAGTTCCTCCCTGGGAGATAGCTCCCTAACCTCCGGTCTATTGGAATTATTACTAAACGACGGCATCTCCACTCCGGACATTTCTTCTTGCTTTTGAGTTCCTTCCTAGGAGATAACTTCCTAACCTCCGGTCTATCGGAATTATTACTAAACGACAGCATCTCCACTACAGACATTTCTTTGGACGACAATCCAGACTCTGGGACGCTCGCAGTCATCTCTTCGGCAGCCACTGTCGCCAGTTGGGCTTTCCTTTGCATTTCTTGCCAGCTCAACATCTGCCATACTCTTTGCTGATGCTGTTGCAAGAATTGCGAAATGTTCTCGTTCACTTAGCGGGACTTCGTACTGCTCGTGTACCACGGTATCATCGCGTAATTATTACTTAGACATCCAGCCGAAGACAAAAATACGCGTTTTTTAAAAATTTATATTTTTTTGAACCCATTTTGGGGGGAGGGGAAGTCAGGTTCAACGAAAAGGGGTAATGTTTGATATCATTTTGTAGAGAATTTTACGTAGATTATCTTTTGTTTGAACTATTTTTTCTTACATGCTGTAGTTTTTGAATTATAGTCGAAAAACTGCTATTGTGGACACGTTCAGCCCTCTACGGGACAACGCACAGGGGTTGAAGTGGTTGACTTATGTTTTTTATGCAAAGGGAACCCGAACCAACATTTTAAAGCAATAAAACGCTTTCCAGAAATTTTGCCCCCAAAAAATTCTTGCGTTAATTATGATATTCCCCTTTTGATTTTTTTCACTATTTTTAAATTAAGTATTGCCATGATTATGCTTTTTGCACGTACAGTATCTTTTTTAGTAAAATGAAATTGTGATAAAAAAATGCTTCAATCAACAATTTTTCTGTAATTTTTTTGCGAAAAAATATATAATCTTTGTGTGGTATAATATAAAAAACTCTTAACAGAGAACAACAGCTGAGCGCATTTACATAATTACATTCTTGTATGTTATTGAGTTGGATTTAAAAATATGGTACCTAAATGACGCATTTTGGTTTAGAGATGATCTTATTCAGTACATGCAACAATTTCAATATCTCTGAAAAAAAAATTATCCAAAAAAATTTCACCTTCACTTTCTTCAATTCCCCCCCTCACCTACCCATGAAAAAATTATGGCTACGCCACTGTCGATGTACAAAGTGTCGCGAAACATTTTATTTCATCCTCCCAACTAATTACATAATTTGTTGAAAAAATAATTATCGAGCTTAAACATTAAACTACTAGAATGAAATTACGAATTCAGTTCTATTTTTCGAGATTTTTATTCATACTATATCATGCGAGGCGATTAAAATAATGAATTTGAGTATTTTATACCCCTCCCCCCCCCCAACCAACGTCACCTAAGTAGCTTAAATCCTGTCTATAAGTAGCTCTGCTTCAATTTTTTTTTCGAAATATTTATACGTCTTCTATTACGTATGAGTATTTTAAAGATCAGGTTCCTCTTCTATGTGCTGTATATTCTTTTAAGGCAGAAAAATTAAATTTAGTTTTGTGCAATTTTTCTGTAGAATTTTCTGGAACATGGAAACGCTACCAGTAGGTGTAAACGGGGAACGAGTTAAATACCTATTACGTAATCAGCGTTTAATTTTCATTTTTCGATTGTATAGCTGTGATGTTTTCAAATTCCAAAACAATCGATGATTCTCGCTAATTTTTTTCCTCCTATCGAAAAGTGTATTCTTTCGTCCTTCGAAAGTGTAATTAAAAAAAAAAATCACTTCGAATCGATTATCAATTTAAACAAGCTACGTGTAGTACCTAAGCTGATATGAAGTCGATGAAGGTCGAAATTAACAACGTAATCGAAACCGTCATTATTTAGGTATCTAGTATCTACTCGTACTTGTAATCTTAAACAATAGGGGCTTCTTTATGTCGACTAGCTGTTGTACGAAAATGACCGAGGAGTGCGATAAATGAACGAAGAGATTGTAGAGCTTTTCCTTTGTAATGAGATAAACACGTAGTTACGTACTGTGTACTTTTTTTCTCGGTTTTTTTTTCGAACCCTCGAGTGTATCACAAATACGATGTTGCCTATATCGCCTGACTAAACGAGTATACGTAATATATTTTATTTAAAATTAAAACCCACGCTAAATACGCGGCTACCTATACACTATTGACGTAACGAGGAAAACGTACGAATAAAAAATAAAATAAATTAGTGTAGTGGAAAAAATTTCAGTGATAACCTGATTACGTAGTTTGTTGTTTCCGCGTATTCGCCAGGTGTGCGATATTACCGCACGAACATGAGCGAGAAAGAGATGCAGGGACGAACGAGACACTGGCCGTATACAGAGACGCACGTTGCACGGAGTCGTATACGATGTGAATCTATGTAGTATGTACATCTACATATGTATGTACATGTACATACCTATACTGAGCAAGGTTTACCTATTATCTATTACCCATTTCATCGTACGCTACGAAATACAAATATAAAAATAATACGCGTGTATTTGCTATTTAGCTATGTACACGTATACATAGACGTCTCGCGGAAAGAGAAATAAGTACATATATGTAAATAGGAAATAATGTAGGGAAAAAAACAAGTCTTTACCAAATATGGTTAAAGTTTAGGCGGTTTTGTGACGATAAAATCGAATATTATTTTGGAAAAATACGCAACCAATTTAGTGAACGAGCTGTTACGAGCGAATATCTTCTCCAAAACCGCAATATAAATTTCACTCGATCGAGCAGCAAATACGAAACGGAAATTTAAAAGATTACGGTGAAAATGCTATCAATCATCTTCGTAGATCACGTTCGTTTCAGTGCTGACACAGACACAGGTGATTGAATCTCTTTGGTAAAGGGAACCAAATCGCCCTCGCCTTGTTTAAAGTGAAAACCCAAGAGGAGCGAGTGAGCTGGAGAACGAAACGCGTGCATGTGTGGGAAATGTTAATAGCGCGTCGAAGGATGTAGTGGAATGCGTGGCGCGTTACTAAACTCAGCTATGTAATTAAGACGATATTTTGATGAAAAAAATTATTATAATGATAGAGCGAAACAAAATATTATGGGAAGGGGTTCAACCGATACGATTAACGCGATAAACATCCCTTCGAAAATAGGGTTCTTTGTAATAGCCTTCCGAGGAATTGTGGTTTGTGCTTTGTGGGAGCTGTATTCGGAACTGATCCAATTTCTGGATGCCTGTATCCATCAGGTAGATACCAGATGGGTAAAACTCTGCAGAAAATATTGTATTTTTTTTTAATTGTACGCAATTATACTGACATATTCAGTAACTTCTCGATTATAAATGTAGATGTTTGAATATTTTTTAATGCCTTACAACTTTTGTTTGAAACATTTTTATCTATTTCTTATCTTCTGATGTCATCTGTTGTTCATGATTGCTTTTTTTATCACGATTTCGACAAGAACATCGGCTGCTTGTCGTGAAATATCGAAAAGTTTGCAAAAATGACTACGCAAAATTGAATCATTTTTGATCCTCTATAACTTTTGTTTGAAAAATTTTTTCATATCTCTTTTTTTCAAAGAGTTATTAATAACTGATTGAGAACCACTGAACTAGTTGCAAAAATGATTTCGCAAAATTGAACCATTTTTAATGCTCTATAACTTTTGTTTAAAAAATTTTTTCATATCTTCTTTTCAAAGAGATATTAATAACCGGTTGAGAACCACTGAACCGGTTGCAAGCATGATCCTTGCAAAATTGAACCATTTTTGATGCTCTATAACTTCTGTTTAAAAAATTTTTTCATATCTTCTTTTCAAAGAGGTATTAATAACCGGTTGAGAACCACTGAACTGGTTGCAAGCATGATCCTTGCAAAATTGAACCATTTTTGATGCTCTATAAGTTTTGTTTGAAAAATTTTTTAAACTCTTTTTTCCAGAATTATTAATAACCGGTTGAGAATCTTTGAACCGGTTGTAAACATGATCTTGCAAAATTGAACTATTTTTGATACTCTTTATATAATAGATATGTTAAAAAATTGAGTTAGTAATAACCGGTTGAGAATTGCTGAACTGGTTGCAAGCATGATCCTTGCAAAATTGAACCATTTTTAATGCTCTATAACTTTTTTTTAAAATTTTTTCATATCTTCTTTTCAAAGAGTTATTAATAACCGGTTGAGAACCACTGAACTGGTTGCAAGCATGATCCTTGCAAAATTGAACCATTTTTGATGCTCTACAACTTTTGTTTGAAAAATTTTTTAAACTCTTTTTTCCAGAGTTATTAATAACCGGTTGAGAATCTTTGAACCGGTTGTAAACATGATCTTGCAAAATTGAACTATTTTTGATGCTCTTTATATAATAGATATGTGAAAAAATTGAGTTATTAATAACCGGTTGAGAATTGCTGAACCGGTTGCAAAAATGATTACGCAAAATTGAACCATTTTTAATGCTCTATAACTTTTGTTTAAAAAATTTTTTCATATCTTCTTTTCAAAGAGTTATTAATAACCGGTTGAGAACCACTGAACTGGTTGCAAGCATGATCCTTGCAAAATTGAACCATTTTTGATGCTCTATAACTTTTGTTTGAAAAATTTTTTCAACTCTTTTTTCTAGAGTTATTAATAACCGGTTGAGAACCACTGAACCGGTTGTCAACATGATTTTGCAAAATTGAACTATTTTTGATGCTCAATTTTTTCATATTTCTATTTTATAAAGAGTTATTAATAACCGGTTGAGAATTGCTGAACCGGTTGCAAAAATAATTACGCAAAATTGAATCATTTTTGACGCTCTATAACTTTTGTTTGATAAATTTTTTAATGTTTCTTTTTTTCAAAGAATTTTATAATAACCGGTCAAGAATCGCTGAACCGGTTGCAAATTTTTTTTTCGTCGTCACCACACATGATAACATACCCTTTCCGTTTAAATTTCTCGATAAAAAACACTTTTGTGGTTTGTGGGACACCCCCGTATGTAGACCAAAAATTTTTGACCTCATTAGAATTCACCTCACGAGAGTAGTATAAAACCGGTGGATTTTCTTCGCTCCCCCCTCCCCCAATCAAAAATAGTAAGTACCGTGCAGGACTTCTGCGACACACTGTATAGTAAAGTAATGGAGTTGTATACATATAGCGGATGGGTTCATGTGGAATCATGTTCGAGTACGGAACGAGTAGATGTTGATGTTGGAGGACATGTAGAAGTAGCGTTTCTTGAGAAAAAAAAGGAAAATGAAAAAAAAAACGAGAATTTTTAGGAAATGATGGATGGACGAATAGAGGAAACTATACATTAGTAATGAACGGGTTACATAATCGTTCGGTTGCCGTGATCGTGATCATGACAATGCAGATCGTCGCTGGTTTTGACGATTGAGCCGATATTCGAAGGTCGTTATGCGTTCAGAATGTATACGACTTGGCAGACCGGTATTGTACACGCGGAGCGTGTTCGTCATTGAATAGGTATAGATTTATCAAGCGTGTCTGCGTCGAGAATATCATTTCAACGATGTCGTCGTCGTGTCGTACACTCGTATACGTATTTTTCTTATTTTTAAAATTTCAAAAGTACTCATAACAATGCTGGTAGCGTCTCAAGGAGATCTAGGCTGCATGCCAGGATGCGTGATGAGGTGGGTGAGTGTCGAGTGGGCGTGTGTGCGAGCTTTTAGCGGTGTTCCTCCAGGTTCGACTTTCTCGGTGTAATCGCGTGTACAAATGATGGAATCGATGAATGGGCACAGGTACGACGCGCGAACCTGTAAGAACTAAGAACCGCAAGAATAACGTTGCCCGTATTCGGGCTGTTCTCCTGTTGGTCGTTGGAAGAGCGTAGAAAAGAGATCTGCTGCACGCAGATGGTAAACCGCGAAGGTGGTTTCGTCCGTAATATGAACGCGATCACGCGTAAAAATAATTACCGCATTCGGAATACGAAATGCCTTTATTATTTAAATTATTTCTATTTTTATTATCATTTTTTTCGACTCGATAATTAAATACCAAAGCTGAGTCGAATTTAGATAATGCGACGCGAAAACAACGCAGCGCGGCGGTATTTGGTGGTCGTTAATACGCCATTGAAATTCTACCCAGTCTAATTTCGCGTTAAATCCGTTAATTATTTTGGGAGTTTTATTTGGCGCAGCGTACGGCGAGGTAATTACACGGGTAAATTTTTAAACGTTTTACGATAACGATTTGCAGCGTAATTTCGATACGAAACGGCGGCCTGATTCGGAGATGATCTGATATGCGTGGCAAGGTGAAGCGGTACAAGTCTCGGAAAATGTGGGATTTCCTTCGCGTTTCCATTTCCACGTCGCGTAACCATAAGTCACCTTCAACGATGGGTTACGGTTTTTTTTCTCGGTATTGTCGAGATTTTTTTTTTATTCAATTTATTGTATACGAATTCGAGTTTTCGACCGCTTCTCTATACCTCAAGGTTGGGTTCGTTGGTAGTTATCAAGTTTAATTGTCTCGGGTCTCGTGTGTACCGCGAGTACACGTGCTGCGAAAAATTTTCACGAGATGAGCTCGCGGAGGCTGTACGCTGTAAAGATGATTCGGATCTTCGGCAGCGTTTTTACTATCGTGTTATTATCAAAATCGTTCGGTAGGATTGGCGAAGGCGAAAGCGGCCAGGTTTTGTAAGGAATTTAATCCGGTTATATCGACTTATGTGTGTTTTAAATCGATTAAATCATTCAATCGATTTACAAAGTCATCTATATGTAGAAATGATAGCCGTTTTCTTTGTGACCTCATCACGCCAGAACGAGCTGACCGAATTTCGACAAATTTTGGGCATAGTAAATTACCGGTAATTATTGTAAGTACGGAAAGTTGATGGTAAGTTACCGAAAAGCGCAGATTTATGGGAAATCATCACTGGTTACTAACTGCAAATCAACTAAACGGTAAATTATCGTAAATTGGTGGTAAAATACACAAAATGACGCTAAATTACTGCAAATATTGACTACATCGTTAAAAATTACCATAAACTACTGGTAAATTACCATTAATTATGGGTAAATTACCTCAAATTACTGGTAAATTACCATAAATTACCACAAATTACTGGTAAATTGCCACAAATTACCGGTAAATTACCATTAATTATCGGTAAATTACCTTAAATTACCGGTAAATTACCATAAATTATTGGTAGATAACCACTAATTACCTGTAAATTACCATTAATTATTGGTAAATTACAATAAATTACTGGTAAATTACCATAAATTACTGGTAAATTACCATAAATTACCAGATTATTGGTAAATTATCATAAACTACCACAAATTACTGGTAAATTACCATAAATTACCACAAATTACTGGTAAATCGCCACAAATTACCGGTAAATTACCATAAATTATTGGTAGATAACCACTAATTACCTGTAAATTACCATTAATTATAGGTAAATTACCTCAAATTACTGGTAAATTACAATAAATTACTGGTAAATTACCATAAATTACCAGATTATTGGTAAATTATCATAAACTACCACAAATTACTGGTAAATTACCATAAATTACCACAAATTACCGGTAAATTACCATAAATTACTGCAAATTACCGGTAAATTACCTTCAATTACCGCAAATACTTATCAAAATTGTGTCATAAAATGATATTTGTAGCATTTTTGCTGTCACTCGCTTGTCTGTAATAACGGTAATTTACTCCAACTGCCATAAGCTTCTGATTTAGATCTCAGCGAAAAGGCCGAGAAGATTTTTGTAACATTAATTACGATTGAGGGTCATTAATCATTAATTCATTATGAATAGAAAAGAAGGAGTGTGCGGTAGCGAGGATTGCGAAACGATGTGAGGGGGTTTTGAGGGCGAACCCCCCAACTAGTGAAGTTAATTTACAAACGTACGAAACAAGATCGGAAATTTTACTCGCTAGAAATTGTCCCACAGGAATAGAATAAATTACGCGATGCGAATAGTTTTTCGCGGCGTTATTTACGCCGTCGTGGCCAAATTGGTCGAGTTTTTTTCGATAAATTTCAAGGTTATGCTTAAGTCTTCATTTCGCCGTCGCTCCGATCGACTTGAATCATCCGCCAAGTGACTAGGTTCGGAATGGGAACTAAACGCGGATTTCTTTCAGCGTTTAGTCATCTTCTTTACAGGTTTACAAAGGTATAGCTTAGATGGTTCTGAGTAGATTTTTTTTTCAGTCGCTTAATCGAAAACATAGACGCGTAGAATGCCCCCATTAAAATTATTCCCACGAAGTTAAAAACCTCGCGTACAGCGGCGATAAACGAATTAAATTATTAATTTTTTTCTCTCGTTCATTCTCGACATTCTTGTTTACTCGTGAATGTGTGTACCTGTGTACTCGGTTTTAATAAGTAATACCGGTTTCCCAAATGATGAAACCGAGTCCGAATGAATTTTCGATGAAAACAGGAAACGAACGTCAAATTGTCGATGACAAACACCGAGATGAAAAAAATTACCCCGTCGCGTCTCGAGTATTGAAAATCATTCGTACGTACGAGTACGTATGCGAGCGGGAGCATTGGGACGTGTATGTGTGTGTAAATGTACGTAGAACCGCGCGAGTAGGTACATAGTATGTATTCCGAAGGTTAGCGTACGCTATATCGACGCAATGAAAAAAAAAATACCACGCATCGGAGCCGAAGCCGACGTCGCCACGGTCCTCCAGGCCTCTTCATCTTGAACCTGAAATCATATACAGGTCGTCTACTGTTTCCCTTGAATTGGAAAGTGCACTAAACTTGCGCGTCGCAAGGCCGCGTCGCGTTTATCCCTCGTCGAAACCTTCACGCGATAATGAAAATTTTCGAACGAATTTGCAACGCGAACGCCACACGACGTTGACGTCTGCTACGCACCAGCGCGCTGCCTAAGAATCGCGGTTGCATAAATGGAAAATTTTTCGATAAAAGAAGATTTTTACCAACCGATATACCGCATATGGGTACATATTTGTACATACCTGGACCTACCTAGCACCTACGTAGACAATAGACATACGTGTAAGAAGTACTAAGTCACTTTCTGCCTTGTATCGTCGCAGATCTGCAGAATACTCGCACGCGTTATTACCGTCTAACGATGATTTAAAGATAGGCAATGGATTTTTCGACAGGTTATCGTAATACGCTTCCTCAAAAATCACGACCGGAATTAAATCGAATTGGTCATTTTTCATCCATTTCTTCGACCAGTGTTCAAATCGGAAGTACACGTTCTCGTATTATCGTCATCTCCGCATTTCTAATCGCGCTTAGCTCATCTCGGAGAAAATTTTTCCAACAATCGTGAGAAACGCCGATTAAAAGTCGAAGTCTCCGTTTAAATTCCGATCGAGCGGTTAATTCCACGAATACAACGCTCGTTGTTTGCTATTTCAATTGGCTGTACAATATAAACGTAAATTGAAAATTTTTCGAGTGACGGATTAGGACGGCGGCGTTATCGTTCGAATTGCTGGCAAATGTGAATTGTAATGAACGACGCGTTAAACGACCAGGATTACGTATTCGAGATAGAGCTTCGATTTACGGATTAGAATATCGTTGCGACATAAACAGAAATACCCGTCGACCGTAAATTATATTTCGAATAAAATTAAACCGTCGCGTCGAGTACATCTCGATACGCGAGATGTCGAGTTCCCAGAAGCGCAACGAGAACGGGGGAGAAAAAGCCAAAGGAAAAAAGCGAGAAAAAATCGTTGAAATTATACGAAATACGTTTTCGCGACGAAAACTTGTCGATTGCAAAAGCGAAAAAAAAAAACGCTCCCAGAATTACACTTTTTTTTCCTAACGCTGTTATTCCGGTCAACGAACGTCGCGTCATCCGAGTAATTAGAAATTTTTTGGCTTAGAAACCGTCTTGATAAAAGCGACGAGAAGAAGATTAAAATTTACAAGCTAGCGCATTTCCGTCTTTTTTTTACTCCACTTTTAATAACTCACGAAGGATTTGAGATCGTAAAAAGCCATTTATACCAAACAAAAGAACACACGCTTAACGAGAAAAAAAAATGATTATCCATGAGTATGTTATCATTTTTCGTTTTTTTTTTTTTTTTTTTTTTTTTTGTAAAAGAATTTCGCGAAAAAATCCGACAAAAAATCAAATCTATATTGCAGAAAAAGTTTTCGTTCACTCGAAAAAATAACCCAACCAGCAAGATGGCTTTTTTGGTCTAACATTTCGAAGTCATCAGAAAGGGAAAAAGATTCGAGAAATTCGATGCGATAGTTTTGAAACACAATCACCACAACCATGAACACGCTCAAAGAAACGGATTGATGAAACCGTAAAACCAATCGACAAAGTCCTAATACGTAAAAATAAAGACTTCGAAAAAGAGGCTCTCAAATTTAAAATTCTTCGCGTTACATTTTTATCGTAAATCAAACGAACAGAATTCGAATGAACGAATAGAAAATTCCAGAAGAATAAATTTCTATCGTAAGAATCTACGAAGTGATTTGAATTAAAGCGGCTGCTTTGAACATGAAATACACGCAGCCCTTCTCGCTTTTTGTTACATCAATTGCAACTCGATCAAACGGAAGGAGCGCGTTACAAGAAGCTATTTCGTCACAAAAAAAACACCACTGTTGAGCGCGTCGATCGTAGGACACGGCAGGACCGGGTGAGAGGGGGGGGGGAGTAAAATCACGAGAACGCCTTAGTCAAGCAATCTTTACCGACTTATCTAACGCAAAAGAGGATCCGCGAGCCCATGAAATTGAGGAGATATGTGTAGGTTGCCTACGCGCATTCGGAAAGGAACTATAATGCCAGAACTAGCTTCGCTAGGAGGACGCTTTGCCCTCACCCACCCCTCACATTGTTTCGCAACACTCGCTAACGCATAACTCTTTCTTTTCTATTCATAATGACCCCAAATCGTAATCGATGTTACAAAAATCTTCGGATCTAAATCAGAAGCTTATGACAGTTGGGGTAAATTACCGTTATTACGCAAACGAGAATGACAGCAAACCTGCGGCAAATGTCATTTTATGATACAATTTTGATGAGTATTTTCGGTAACTTATGGTAATTTACGGATAATTTATGATAATTTGCCAGTAATTTATGGTAATTTCCTGTTAATTTGTGGTAATTTACTGGTAATACGTGGTATTTTACCGGTAATTTGTGGTACTTTACCGGTAATTTGTGTTATTTACCGATAATTTGTGGTAATTTACCAGTAATTTATGATAATTTACCAGTAATTTATAGTAGTTTTCCAGGAATTAATGGACATTTACCAGTAATATGTGGTAATCTACCAGTAATTATGGTAATTTACGGTAATTTACCAGTTATTTATGGTAATTCCCTGTTAATTTGTGGTAATTTACTGGTAATACGTGGTATTTTACTGGTAATTTGTGTTATTTACCGGTAATTTATGATAATTTACCAGTAATTTATGGTAATTTTTCAGGAATTAATGGACATTTACCAGTAATATGTGGTAATCTACCAGTAATTATGGTAATTTACGGTAATTTACCAGTAATTTATGGTAGTTTTCCAGGAATTAAAGGATATTTACCGGTAATTTGTGTTAATCTATTAGTAATTATAGTAATTTACCGGTAATTTGTGGTAATCTATCGGTAATTGATGGTAATTTACCAGTAATTTTGGTAATTTACCAGTAATTTAATTTATGCAATTCACCGGTAACTCACAATGATTTCAACATAATTTGCAGTAATTTACCGTCATTTTGTGTATTTTACCACCGATTTACGGTAATTTACTGTAAATTTTATCAATTTGATGTTTTTCCGTGACTTAGAATTGACTTCCCGTATTTACGATAATTACCGGTAATTTGCTACGTTCAACGTCTGAACTTAGTCGTTTGATGTCGATCTACTCTACGCATTCAATTTCGTGTTTTTCTTTGCTGGCCGGATTTAAATTTCGATGTACGTACTACGCGTGAAGTAATAGGCCGCGACGCGCCGCGGGAAGTCGGACGACGATCGGCGTACTCGATATGGGCGATAAATGGAAAACCTCTCGACGGTTAACGGTGGTACTCCGTACTCGTATTTGTGCGGCGAGTCTGATACGGGGGGCGACATACGTCGACAACTGACAAGAAACGATTCGAAGAGCGAACGTGCTCGTACATGAAATTAGAAGGAAGTCTGGCACCGGCGAATTAAACCACATGGCGTGGATAATGGAGCGGCGAAGAGGTAAAAACGGGAAACAGTAATGAAAGAAAAAAAAGGCAAACAAGGCGAGATTATCGATATATTGTAGATTTAAAACTACAGCGTTGGCGAGTAAACGGACCAGAAAAATACGAAATACGATTTCAAGATGAATGACAGTCGAATGGAAAATGGAAATGGGAAATGTTCGCGATGCCGAGTGTAGCCTTACGACGACTTGATTTATTACGCGGTATATTTCTTCGGGTATGAGAAGACCGGACGACGGCTTGGCTCGCACTCGTACTCCGCATTCGTGCGGCGGACAAGTTAGTCACTCGGTTGCGCCGTTATTGTGTACGTCTGCTGTGTGTACGTACACGTACGTTTACGTAAAACGAAACGTATCAGCTTCCAAATACCAGTATGCACGTAATATTCACGCATCGTATTCTCCCGTAATCGAATCCACGCATCCGCGAAAACTCGTTTAATAATACTCGAGAAAGTCGGGAACGGACGCCGAGCCGAGGATTAATTTTCGACGGTCTACTCGTGGCGTATATGGACGCACGAGTGTAAACAGTTGGAGACCGAGTGCGCGAGCTCGTTATTGACGGGTAGTCCATAAGGACCGGGGTCCATGTCCGCACATAACCCAAGACGAATCTCAGCTCGGTCGAGTATTTTCGCCGTTCGGTCGTTAATTATAAGCGTGCCTGATATTACGAATGGTGCAAGGATGTAGCTCTGGCCGTTGCGATGTACGACGCTGTATCATAAATACGCGAAATATAACGTGGATACCTTTCGGAGGCCACCTAAGGTACCCAACTACCCATACCTACGAGTATTACCTGCCACCTAACCTGTACCTAATATTTATTATCTACGCGTTTCGTCACCGTACAACGCCAAGTACTCGTACGTTTACGAAATTGCGTAATTGTCGTGTCAATAGCGCTGTGAAGTCGAGCTACTCGTGCCTCGTTAGCTGCGCCTCCGTCCTGAGCCATCCAACGAGAAACTTCGAAAATAACGTGTTGCTGGAAATTTTTCGAGTTGTAATACTCAATTATGAAAAAGTCGCTAACAAAGTTTCCTCGGATAGTGCGGGGTGAAGCATTTGCAGTGAAATTTAAAAAACGAAAAAAAATTCGACGATTAACTTTGTATTACGAAGTGTTTTTCGACTACAGAATCACGAGTGATACGATTGTTTTCCTTATGCGTGTGCGTGTGTGAATTTTTTCCAACTCGTCAACCCCTTCGAATTGGAGAAGTTATTTCGTCGATGCGTCGAATCCGCGTTTAATTAAAGTAAAATTATCGACGAAGAAAAGGGCGCGCGTCTACGTTGAACGATGACGCGACGGCTCGTTCTCGGTCGTCGTTGTTTTTCCTGGTAAATTAATCATTTTAAATAATAGTTATCGAGCGCAATGCTCTCTGGTCCTTGAATCTGTCCGCTATTGGTATCAAACTATCGTCTGATAACGATCATAAGTGATATAGTAAATATAGAGAAGAGAAACATAAAGGCCGAGTGTAGGTATAGGTACTCCTGACCAGTCACGGTTTGCCCTAAGACTAGTTCGCCATGCAGTTGAAACAACTCCATGAGAACTTATCCACATTTTTTTCCACCTCTCTTCCACGGACGTACAAACTATACGATACGACGATAACATTCTCGCGTAAAAAAAATCATCTGGAAGAAAAAAATTGTGTATAGATTTATATTTGTAGTACGTACGGAAACGTATGCGCGTAGCGTAGTCTGCATTCGATCCATTTGGTAATGTCAACAAACCTGCTGAAGGTGCGTGGTAATGGAGAATTTCATACGGTGCAGGGTGCACTGTACCGCGAGGTGGGCTGCGTGTGGTTTGTGTTTCGATGTAGATAAAATACCGAGTTACAAGTACGTTTTGTCTGAGATTTTTCGTATGTGTAGAAAATTACGTTCTAGTTGATATCGATGGATTTTATTAAGCATATTTGCGACTGAGAAGGTACATAATACATGCACATTAGGCTGGAGTGAAAAAAATGGTGGGTCTTTGATATTGCTGAAATTTCAGCATATCGTAGGGTTCGGGTTGAAACTGTCCGAGGTGAATTTTTAGACCCCTGCTCTCCTCCAAGTGGAACTTGCAGCCACCAAAGTAGGTGAATTTTCGAAAAAAACGCAGTTTTTTGCGTATAACTCTGCAAATTTGAAAGTAATTTTGAGGCCCGGGGTCTTAAAAGATGCGATTTGAGATTCTACGTCTCCGTAGCCTATTTTCGTTTCGATTGGAGATATGTTCTAATATCCTACTATGCGACTGAAAGTTGACATAATAGCGATTTTACCAAGAAAATTCAAGAAAATCGCCATTTTCTCGAAATTTCAACAGGTTTCTGAAGCAAAACCTGCCATTTTCGCGCATTTCGATAAAATTTCTCCAAAAAAGTATTTTTTTTGAAACATATCGAGTCCCATTTCTGGTAGTTGCAATTAAAAGTACAAGCGATACCGGTCGCAGGAAAAACTCCCGACGATGGCGTCAAATTGGCAATTTTACATTTATTTTAATTAAAAAGCAGGGCAAAGTTATTCGTTTAATTAACACGGATTTTCTATGGCAATAATTCAATTTTTTATTAACGTCCGCGGTTCTCGCCTTCTCCGACGTTGAATTACACGCCAAGTTCTATCAACGCTTTACATTTTTATTAAGTTCGCTCGCTAAATAATTTTAATTAATAATTGCTACCGGTTATTTGCAGTTAGTTTCGCAGCGAAAAATCAACACGAACAAAAATAACCGCGAATTATAATCATAAACGAAATTGTTCTGGCGGAATTACCGCGTTACTGGAATTTTCCAAAAACGCCAAAATAGAGGCAACAGTTTTCATAGTGAAATATTTCTTGAAAGTACGCGCTTGAATGTAGAATTAACATACCCCGCAAAAAAGGTGAAGAGTGATTTTTTCAACTCGACTGTGGAAAATATTCCACATACTCGTGAAGCTTATGGCAGTTGGGTTAAATTGACGTTATAACGAAAGGCGAATGACAGCAATATTGTTGCACATGTCAGTTTATGATACAATCTTGATAATTTGCAATAATTACCCTAAGTTCGCAGTATTTGCGGTAATTTACCGGAAATTCGTGGTAATTTGTGGTAATTTACCAGTAATTCGTGGTAATTTACTGGTAATTTACCAGTAATTAGGGTAATTAACCGGTAATTTACCAGTAATTAGGGTAATTAACCGGTAATTTAGGACAATTTACCGGTGATTTGTGGTAACCTACCGGTAACTCATGGTAATTTACTGGTAATTTACCGGTATTTTGCTGTAATTTACTGGTAATTTATAGTAATTTACTAATAATTCATGGTAATTTGTGGTCATTTTCCAGTAATTCATGGTAATTTACCGGTAATTTATGATAGTTTACCAGTATTTTGCGGTAATTTACTGGTAATTTATGGTAATTTACTGTTAATTTATGGTAATTTACTGGTAATTCACGGTAATTTACCGGTAATTTATGATAGTTTACCAGTATTTTGCGGTAATTTACTGGTAATTCATGGTAATTTGCAATGATTTAACCATAATTTGCAGTAATTTACCGTCATTCTATGTATTTTACCACCAATTTACGGTAATTCACTGTTGATTTACAGTCGGTAACCAATGATGACTCGTCATAAATTTGCGGTTTTTTGGTAACTTACCATCAACTTTCCGTATTTACAATAATTACCAGTAATTTTCTATGTCCAAAATTTGTCAAAATTCGGTTTGCTCATTCTGGCGTGATGAGGTGGCCAATAAAACGACCATCGTTTTATATATGTACATATAGATTACGGGTGTGTTTTTTCGAGTTGAATAATGCAAATGCATGTTTGATTATCAGCCGTTTCTTCTGGCCGGTTGCTTGCGTTTTACTCTCAACTTGACCACGTGTTTCTCCGTGGTATTGTGTAACCAAGCACGTAACTGAGCTGAGTGCTTATGATTCTTACACAAAACTCGAGATAGATTTTCATGTTTTCGCTATATTTTTATTACGAACGTGGAAGATTTTCGATTTATGTTTTTATTTTAGGTGTTTTGTTCGCTCGTTTTTTTTTTTTGTTCTTTCGCGCTTAACACAACGTACAATAGCCAAAAGTCATCGGTTATCTAAGATCGAGATAGCGTCGACGGCGCGTTGCCTTCGAAACAGCGCGATGACTTGGCGCGGCGCGGCGCGACGTGTAAGAAATCGACTTTTCGCTATCTAGATAGTTACAGTACGTAGATGTTGGGCGTAGATAGCGAATTATAAAGTCGCCAGTTACACGATTTTTAGCGCTCGATACACGCACCTCGTGTTTTCGCAAATACGTTGATAATTTTATAATAATTTCGCCAGGTTTAAGTAAGTACGTTAATATATGATAATGGCGACCGGAGAGTCGGCTACCGCGCAAAAGTGTAGCGTGATTTGCATACAATGACTCGAAGTAATGTAGGAATTGGAAGAGAAAAATGTTGCGAACGGAAAATAAGATGAAAAAAAAATTCCTATCGTGCGTGAACTTTGGAGAAAAAATAACCCAAGGTGTATCCGAACTCGTACCGGATCGAAGGCGATCTCGACATGCGAACAAGAGGTGGAATTTTCCCTGTCCGTCGTTTTCGGTCTAAAAGGTAAAAACAAATTTGTAATTGGAATACGCGATTGGCGTAAAATATAAATTTGAAGCTTGAAAATTTTCTTGTTCCGTTGTCGAACATTTAAGGTTGGCTAAAGCGACGATGGTCAAGGCGCTTCTGAATTTTTTGCTGTGCACCTGTGACTGTGGTCGTAGCGTAGCGGCGAATTTCCACGTTGACTTCCTCAGACGAGATTTAATGAAGAGAAAACCAATAGTTGGGCTTGCGAGATAAGTTGGGCTGGTGCACGGGTCGCACGTGATATACGAAAGAGGAGTACGTGCGGCATGAAGGCAAAATGTGCAATATCGGAGCAGTGTGCGTAAACGCTTGAACAGCCGAAAATGAAACCACGTCGAATATGGCGCGGAAATATGAAAAATTATGGAAGTTGCGACTCGTAAATCATGCGAGAATATTTGTATCTACGAAATGGATCGATGGTGGTGTTTTTTTCGCTGAAGAATATTATAATTTATTGTAATTTCGCAAGTAACGAACGACGCGGCGTTGGCAGGGCAGCAGCATCGGCACCGGCACGGTACCACGACACAGATGCCCAATGGGATATTCGTGTGCTGTCTTTCTTCGCATCACAATCTGTGGTAGAAGCCGAGTTCGAACTTGGAAGGATTCGTGACTCGTTATCGTCCTGTTTGGCATTTCAGTCGTATCACGCTTGGCCATCTAACGATGCCATGATAGTCAGCTTCGTAATCGGCCTGTGTCGTCTTGTGGCGCAGTTACAGAGATATACGAATTTCGAGATGTAGTGCGAACGGCATGGCTACCTGTAGCTAGCCGATTGCCATAACTTTATGCGTTAACAAGACAAGGATATGTAATTAGTAAATTGTTAGGTGTAACACGATGACGATGGGACTCATCGTGGTTATGTATACTCGTGTCCTGTGGAGTTACCTTCGAGAAATTATTCCGCTTTATATCATATCTGCCAAAGTCCAGAAGACTGAACTGATTTAAACCTCTGCAATGTACGTTTTCTTTCAATTGTTTAATTCCAGTTTACTTTGGCTTCACGGTAGTCGAAGCCCTTGCGTAGAGAGACGTTAATCGTTGGCGCACCGAGCACGAACTTTACGGATATGGCTCAACGAATAGTAGAGTATGCTGAATTGCGAAATGATAACGATAAGCGATAGTTTCAAGTAAATTACAGAAGATGAACGCGTTGAAATCGCTTCTAACTATTACGATACGTAGCCCATGTGCATATTACTAGTTTAACTTCGACTCGTAATATAAAATTATACGCCCGATATTGTAATAGACGTGGGGTGTACGTAGTACAAGTAAATAGGATTACGGTTGTCTATGAGAGAAGGTACGAAGAATCGGAGATGGGACGGAGACGATGATGTCGATGATGACGACGACGCCCAAAGATGTAATTATTGTAATGATTATAAGTGTAGGAATATATTACTAACACATATACAATATCATGTAAGTATCTATGTAATGTACGTATGGTACGTACACGTAGAGTAGACGTACATGAAGTTGCCATACAGCTCTGCAGCCTCCACTACGTAACGTACTAGCTACGCTATAGTCGTATAGGTAAATAAGAGGTACTCGTAGACGTACTACACTATCGGTAAACGCTTGGCGATCGAGTGCCCTGCTGACCACAATATACGTGACCAGAATCGGTGAACGTTCGTGCCGAGGAAGCAGCGTCTCTCAGATACGCGTATATTTTAATATATTCATCAAATGCATACGGAAACACGAACGTAGCGAAACGAAATACGTAGACGGGTGAAGGAGTACGACGCGACGCAGTGGGCCAGAAAAGCGATTTAGCTGCGCGTTGCTTATTATCAGTTCACTAATCGCGATGGTGAATTAAAAATGATCTTTTTGCGAGTATTTTTCATCGTAGAATACGATTTTTTGGTCATTTTGCCCCTCACATTCTGGAAGGAAGGAGGGGGTGGCAGGGCTGGATTTAGGCATGGGCAGAGTGGGCAATAGCTCAGGGCGGCAAAATTTTAGGGGCGGCAAATGGCTTCAATATATTGCTATCTTGCACATCGAAAATACTATATTGAAAAAAATTGAATTCGACGATGTGATCAAGAAATTCTCTGAAGCGAAAGCCAGAAAATGGTTACTTAAACTCAAAAAAAATTTGAATGGGGTACAGAACACTATTTCTGAAAAAAATCATGCTAATAAAGTAAAAAATTAGAAATTGAACAAAACAAACCGCGCATCATTCGGCCCCATAGGAGCCGAGGAAAAAAATCCCGAAGTTTGAGTTTTCCGCAACCGCCAAAAACGGCGCGTTTTTTACGGAACACACGTGTGACGTCACTACCTTGGAAACGCGCGTTGGCTATACGCAAATTAACGTTATCGCGTAATTCATTTGTTAATTACGCGAGAACGCGGACACTTACAGCGTTGCCCGTGGGCTCACGATTTAGAGGAAATCTT
>QBDW01005574.1:0-26874 GCA_003261595.1 Maconellicoccus hirsutus | reverse complement strand
AATTTTGGTTTTGGGGGTTTTTTGACATGCTCTTTTCAAAAATCCAACTCCCGTTCAAATCCGAGCCGGACACCTCGAGAGCTTCCCTTGTTAGTTGAAATTTGTGAATAGCGAAGATGTGTTTGTTTTAACAAAAGTAGATGAATCTGTTTTTATTATCAAACCGAATGTGTTCTAATTGAAAACAAAATAGCGCCATTATACATGTACTAATCCTGAGGTAAGTATATTTAGTATGTGAATACCTTTAGCTTTATTACCTTGATTTTTTATATCATCGATGTGTTTTGTCTTCGTTATCAATTTGATCACGTTTTAGTGATTTATTATTAACTTATATATGAACCGCAGCTGATTTGATTTATTCAATTACCATTGTAACAAGCCTGATGAAGAAGTCAAATAGGCACGTCGACAAAATTTTTAATTTGAATGGTATTTACTTTGATCAATTGACTTATTAACTATTCAGAGCGGATTTTTGTATTCTTCACGCAAGTTGCAGAGTAATTGCAACTGGATCTGCGGTATTATATGAAATTACGAGTACCATCATGCTAGCACGTTGTATTAGAAACCATGATCATAAGCCAAGTATGAAAAAGGATATTGAAGATACACGTGCTTCGTGTTGTAAATTGCTGTTGTTCCAATACTTAGAATGCACAGAATTTTCGAGGATGTCAAGTTCGTAAGCAGCATGCTAACAGAAGTACCTGGTTCGTCATGTATGTATACCACTTGCATGAAAAAAATGCTCAGTACGTTACAAATGGCATGGTACTGTACATCCAAATAAGTTCGATGAGCTGCTCACATTAGTAACCGACTTGATGGTTTGAAAATGATGAAAAATTCACATGATGATCTAGGTGTAGTTAATGAGTTGAAGTATTTAGCTCATCTGTACCTATACAAGTAACCCTACACAGTATTGTATGTATTAGTTATACTCGATGCGTAATATTGCCGTTTCTGTATCATCTTGTAATCCTGAGGCAAGCTGTAGCGTAACCTGTTTCTAGAAGTGGAACCCTTCTCACCCTAATCCAAATTAGGCTAGTAAGTTTGTCTAGACATTGATTTTAAAATTATTTTTCCTTTACGTATCTTTCAGCAAATGAGAAAATCTGTCAATGATAGAAGTAAAGATTTGGTATTTTTAATCCGAAAATCATGTGGGTAAGTAATAAGTATTTGATAGGGATTTATAAACCATGAATATCGTGTGATTGAAATCTGTAGGAAAATCATCGATTGATTTTTGTCGTGAAATTATTTACAAGTAGTTTAGTACCTAGTTCCTGCGTATGTATTATGTAATATGCACCAAAATTTCCTCCGCTTTCATGTTACATTTTGTAAACAATAAAATTCGTTTTAGGATTATTGGTATAGGTGTAATACCGATGGCACACCAGCTTTCAATTTCAACATCCTAACATTCAGCCATTGAGTATGGGTATTATGTTACGGACATAACGTATCAGTAGAAGCACGAACACATAGATGAAAAAGTTTCATTTCCATTAGCGAATAAGTAAGTATACGACTGTATCGTATCCCGAGCTGGGTTGACGAGTACTTTAAACGTTTACATTGTGATAATAATTTGTGGAGAGGTACATGTTATGTAAATGAACCATTTGAATGTATTGTGTATGTGTACATTATAGTAGTAGGTACCAATATCTACTAAAAGTAAACGAGATTTTAGCGATTTACTGGTAAAAATTGTAAGTATTTATTCAGGTGCATTAGTGTGATAGCGTAAGTTTAGTGTTAATGAACTCGCTAACTTGTCAATTTTCCTGTTTACTTAAACATAAATCAGCCAATTTTCAACGAAATGATTATTTTCTACGTTGTCGCCGTAGATATGTAGGAGCTCTCTTCCAAAAAGCTAACCGGTCTTGACAAACCAGTATCTTATACATATTTTGAACGGGTTCTGTTTTATACTGTTAATAATATGAAAAGAAGCCGCCATATGTCGTATGTTCGAACTGCGTGAGTTGTTACTTATTCGATATTCGGTAGCTGTTGCGTAATTTGATAAAATTTAACAAAACAGAGACTTTGTAATACGATATCGTTTCTTTCATCTAACGAAATTAGTATTCAGTTGACCATGGTTATTTATAAAATATCTGATTATACATACCTAGATTACCTACCTGTTTCATTGTTCATTTGCATTGTAAAATACAATTTTTTGAGAAATTTCCAACAAAATGTTTTCGTCTTTTCCGTTTCGTTTAATCGATAGAACGCCAAAACATATTTTATCAAGTCGAATCTCTTTAGATTTTTTCCATCTATGAAGCAAAACAGGGAAGAAAGGCGAGTTTTTCCGTTTTTCGAAACAAAGGGATTTTATAAGTGTGCTACGTTATATAAAATATGAAGGGTATCAACCCCTTGAATACATCAGACGATAATCTTTTAGCAGGCTTCCTTTACAATTTTTCTTTATTTACAGTATTTTTCGCATTCTGGTGTATTTTTTGCGCATATGATGTCGCTTTATCATGGAAATTGAAAAATTTATGGATTACTCGTGTCTTGGCGAATTATAATGAAAGTTCGGAATATTGTCAGCATTTTATTTTTGTTTTTTTTTTCTTTCTAAATTGGAGTGTATTCAAATTTTTACTCCGTATTGTGTATCGTTTTCGTGGCACACTTCACGAAAATATCAACTTTTGACGACTGACACTGACAGTGTATAAATCTTACCCCATAGCAAATGCATTCTTTTTCGAAATTCAATCAAGATCATGTTTCCTATCATTTCAGATCATGTTTCGGAGGTTAAGGGTCGACGATACGAGAATTCACCTACGCATGAATAAAGTAGTACTATACCTACGTATCCTTATTTTATTTTACATGATGCTTGCGCAAAAATTAATTGATGGGTGATGTTGTATTCATTTCATAATTATCAAAAACTAATATTGGTTTCAAAATTTTTATTCAAGTCTAGAGGGGAATTACATGTATAGAGTATGTTTTTCAAAAATCGCATAATTTTGTTCCTTCAACTGGGAGATTTTCGATTAATTAAATGTAGGTTTTTGAAAATTAATATACAATACCCAAGCATTAATTAGAATTTTGTATTCACGTATGCCGGTTGCTGATTATAATTAAAAAATGTTAGAAAAAATCTAGTCGAAAATGCTCTCTTCTTGAATTCTGTTTGCGTATAACTCATGGGGGTTATTTTTTAAAAAGCACATGAAAATATAATAGAGGTGTGTTTCATTCACTAACCCTTGTTATTCTTATATAATGAGAACATTCTACGCGACAATTACTGACGTATATGAAGGCATGCATTATAAACGTACGTAGAAAAATTGTCTTCATTTGGAAGTCATTTCTTGTCGATAAAAATTTCATGGAAGAGTGAAGCAGTGTATCGAAAGAGTAAGTTCAAATTAAACGTTGTTAACGTTAATAAAAAGAAACGCTTTATTTGAATAATAGTAAAATAGGATGAACGTAACGAGGAAACAGATACCCGCATAAAATTACCCACATCCGACGCTAGATAGAGTTCTCGGACCTCCATTAAATTTATTGCCCTCTCAGAAAGTAACAAATGAGGAGGGAAAAGGAAGAGCACGTTGTGGCTTTAAATTGTTAACGTTTAGTGAACTTTGGCCTCTCAATTCAGCTTTTATTACAGTTAATGGATATTTAACGTTTTTCTTCTCTATAATGTGTGTATGTCATTACTTTATTCGGTCGTTTTCTGCACATATTTGTTATCTATTTTATGAAAAATATTAATTAATTTATTGTAATAGCTTGGTCGCTGATTTTTTTTTACGTTTTTCCAGTTACGAATAACGAAAGTATGCTGTAAGTTTGCTTCGTAGTTCATACCCTTCCTTTTTTTTTTTGGTATAATGAATGATAAATAGATAACAGATAGATATAATGGTGCATCTTTTACTTACCTTGTGTATAAAGTAAACAAGCTCTACATTATTAACTAATTCAAGACTAAAGAAATATTAATTCGTACTGTAAAGTATCCTTAAAATTTATATTCAATTGAAAGACGTTACCCAACTGAAAATATGATGTCGATGTTGAAAGGATGTCATGGGCAACCGTGGTGTTTTTATGTTTTAATTTTCATCGAGAGGACCTTTGCTCTTTCCTCCATAACTATCATCACGTAGAAAATTATGAATCTGTAACCTTTGTACCTTATCATATTTGAGTATTTTCAAGTGAGAAATTATACTTGTATAATTAGATAGCTATGTCTATAAACCAGGAATACACATACATAAATGTATTGATAGAAATAGAAACGTAGATTAAGTATACCGCATGGTGATATTTATCAGTTTAACCTTTGAATTTCTCTTTCATTTGTTCAATTCAGATCCTTTATACATCTAGTGAAAGATTAACGATGTAGATAAGATTGATTTTGAACATTTTGTAGAATACTTACGTATTATTATTTACAGAAGTATTCGTAAGAATTTATTTTTATGGTATAAATCTCATTATTATATAAAAACTTTGATAATTAAATAACATCAACGAACTGTTAGTTTAATAGATGTTTCTTTTAATTACCTATTTTCAGTTAGTAGGTATTCGATGTTTTTATAAAACAATTTATGTTATGTAATTGTGATTTTTTTATGGAAGAAAGAATTATTTTTTCAAATGTCTATTCATGTGCAATCGCTCGTCTTCTAGGGTGACGATTCCTGAACTATCATATCTGACTACCGCTCATACGGACAGATGAGATAGTTCAGGAATCGTGGACAAAAACGCGCATTAAACGCCTTAGTGTAAACGCGCCCTAATGCGTAGCTATTCGTGCACATATTACAGTAAGTGATAAGTAGGTAGGTACCTATACATTCCTTCATTTGATGCTAATTGGTCGATAACAAATTATTTAAATTTCAAGTAACTTTAAATCAATTTTTAGTTTAAATTTATAAACGAAAAAAAGCCTATTTAATTTGTCTAACAAGTTTGAAAGTTAATAAGAAACACCGAAGTGATACTTCTACCATTTCCGAGAACAACACCCTTATAAATTGTCAAAATGATTGTTGACCAAAAAGAAAAGAAAATGAATTAACTGTTTGTACTTAGAACATTTGAAGTAGTGGGTCTGATAGTTCATAAATAAAAAAGTGATTTATTACATACTATTCGCGTTAAAGGCATTCGGGTAGTTCAGACCGCGATCTGATTGCAGTAAACAAATAACGATATCCGTTGTGTAATACCGCATTGTCGAATATGAAATTCGACCTTACCTGTTTAGTAATTTATTTTGGTACTATGTAGGGGAATGATTCTCAAAATTTGGGTTTTGAGGTTTTTCAATTAGCCAACTAAAACAAATCTATCGCTTCTTGATTTTATTGAAATATTCACCAGTTGAACTACGTACGCAGAATTCACGTTCTTTAATGTCGATACCAACAGATAATTTATATGATTATCATAAACGCCTTGTGAGGTGTAAATAGGTTAATAGAAACGATATTTTCGAACATCGCAGGATAAATGGTATTTTTAATATTCTTAAATAAGTATATCGGAATGTTTAACTGCGTACCATTCGCAATTTGCATACAATAATGTTAGATATTCAACTGTTGCGAATCCTTACGGAAATTTTACTCGAAGATCGCGTAGGTTTGTATTGCGTTGCTTGAGATATGTTGCAACATATGGAACTATTGAAGCTGGCGATATCGGTTGTGTGAATTTATTTGTGAATTTTTAAATAATAAGATTGATGTTATACCTAATTTAATTTCTACAGATAAGTAGGTATTAGAATATTCGTGGCTTTAGATAGTAAATAGAAGTACCTAGTACCTAACTACCTACAACTAGTACTTTGTACCTTTATCTCATACATCAAAAATTTAATTATCACGCAGAGGTAAAATTTGTTAACAAAAAGTTAAACAATTTTATTTACGATGTTCATAGATAATAGTTATATGAAGTAAATCAGTGTTTCATACGCATACGTAACTATTAACTACTACACCTGTAGAAACCGAGAACTAGTTCTAGTGATAGCATTGATAAGAAATTAAACGAAAACCCTGCAAGCATTTTTATCGCATTACACGATCCGATTAAACGACGACGCGACTTTACAAAAACACCATAATGCCGACAAATTGAGTTTATCTGATTTTCATTGTCAAACTACGATATAGTTATCTACTTCGCTACCTTACCTACGTGCTGCATATATGCAATAGCTAATGGTACTTGTTGCGGTTACTTTACCCATTATTTTGGTAATCCCTGACAAAACGTGCGCCTATCCTTGGGTTATATATCAGAGAAAAAAAGGATATCGGAGAACCGAACGCTAACACATTTAATGTGATCGAACTATCATTTTCTGATCATTCAATAGTGTCTAAACTGTTTCTTTTGTTGTGATCTTAAAAAAGAACCCCTTTACCTGATTAATGGCTTTTCGTACACAATACCATTGTGCGTTAGAAAAGTAACACGTACTTGAGTTGGTAGAAAATTTTTGGGTTTTGTATATAATAGCATTGTGCAAGTGTGTACGCATGTGGTAGATTATTATTAACTCATATACTATAATATAGACTACTCGTTGCGTACACAATTACTCGCGAATTTGATGAATTGTGTGGTTGTACCTTACCAAAACCACCTCACAATTCGTATTACATTGTTTTTAAATTTCATAAAATTCAAAAAAAAAAAAACCGTTCCTACTGTTTCTCTTCATTAATCAACGAAACTGATTTTAAAATGAAAATTGCTAAACTATTTTGAGAACATATCACTTCTCAATACCCAAGACACAATGCTCCTTTGCAATCCACTCATACATCAAACGATTACATGTATATGGTGTATGAGTTGCATAACGTGCTCCTTGTACTAGCATGCAACGCTATAAAGAGCAAATGCGGTAGCAAAAACGAAAACCAACGGAAGTGTTAGAGTACATGAATCAATTGTTGAATTTCAAAAGGTCAATTTAAATCATTTTTATCCTATTTGAAAAAAAAAATTACACGACGGAACTTGGAATTTATCACTTAAATGGATATCGCAGCGGTACATATCGGAATAAAAAATATCAACCCAGATGTGCGAAGAATTCGCAATACATCTGGGTAATCAGGTTATCTGTTACACGATTTGTTCAACATCACGAGCAATTACGACCACGAAGCTGGTATTAAACGCTAAATTTATTTTATTATTAGGTATTTTCAATAACAAATCACGCATTCACACAACCTTGCCTATCAGAAGCTCAAAGCTATGTTAAATTAAGCTGTTGCCATGGTATAGCAATTTTTTTTACTTAATCTAACGATCACATGTTTGGATTATAATACATATAAACATTTATCAATCTAAACAAGTGTTCTATTTTTAACCGATGCCTTTATCCGTGACGGCCAATTTTGTCAGCATTTTACATTTTCTTTTTTGAATTTTGGCCAAGAATAAAATATCAACTATTTCGCTGTTAATTTGTGGTTCTCATCGTTATGATATTTCAAGAATTTTCCACGTGCTTCTGCGGCGCTTTTATGCGAAAAAAATCATTCACCGTTTATTACCATAATACTTTGTACTTACCCGCAGTGCTACATTTTACGTATAATCAAATGGACTGTCGGTGGTTGTTGTACGAGTACCTACATTTAATAAGTATTAGTAAAATTGGAATCTCTCAGTGCATTTTTCTAATCATAAAAATTACGCCTTCGGTTTCCTAAGATGAAAAGGAATGATAACTTTTTATTTCCAGCAAGAGTTACGAAGTACGAATTGAAGAAAAAATTTTAACTGCGATAATTTATGTAAATTTACGTATATGAGTTTATATGTGATTATCGCATACTCTATTCGAGGATACACATTCCTGAGCAAAAAAGCTGATAAAACGTGTTATGCGATCTGTTACAATTTAGGAGGATTTACATATCCTCAGTTTCGTCAAAAAAAGATAAGATCAATTTTGCATTTCATGTTTAAATATACTTATTACAAGTTCACGAAGATGGAAATTTTTCACTGTGCAAATTGCTCAATGCCGAATGTACAGTGTAAGGTGAATTCGACAAGAAAAAATTATATTGGGTTTTCACGGTAACGTGTCATGCTCATGTGTGATGATCACAGTATTTTCATGTCATGATAACGTGTCATAGATGAAAGATCATTGTTATGGTGACATATACGATAACACGAGCTGTTGTCATGGCAATGTGTCATGCTCATGTGTGATGATCTCAATATTTTCATGTCACGATAATATGTCATCATTATGGTGACATATCGTGATCACGAGTGGCATATACGATAACACAAGCCGTGACGTGTCATGCCCGTGAGTTATTTTTGATATTTCCATGCTATCATGACAATTCGTAAATGACACGTCATTGTTACGGTGGTGGAATATATCATGATGTAATGGCTTATTATGATGAACATCATTGAACTGGTCAAGTGCTATGGTCGTGATCGACATTATGATCGTGTCTTGGTGATATGTCGAATGACATATCATTGTGATATCTCATGATAATGTTATAATGGCATGTCACGGTGACCTGAATAATGACATATTATAGTAATATGTCATGATGTTGTCATAGTAATAGGCGTGGTGATGATATATGATGACAAGTCAGAAGTCAGGTGATTATTTTTTCATCTCAAAACGTGTTATGCGTCGTATATTCATGTTTAACGAAAAATATAATCTTTTCATGTCACCATGCTATGTCATAGATGATTATTCATTGTCACGGTGAAGTGTCATGATCAAGAATGACTTGTGATCATGTCATGATAGCATGTCAAGTGACATGATATGATGACAAGTCATTGTTATGGTGACGTAGAATAGTTGCGAATGACATGTGACATCAAATGACGTCTTATGATTATCATTGTTGTGAAGTGACATGAAAATGTCACACCGTGTTGTGCACTTACACGCCAACTGATGTTTTATGACACAGAACGAATACTTCTTTCAAACGATTAAAACAATACATACTTTTTAAACGCAAGACGAAATTTTTGTAAAATCTGCTACACAAATTGATGAGACATTTTTTGTAATAAACGTACAACATATTTCAAAGTTTATGAATTACAAGCGAATACACTTGCATTTTATTAGTGAAAAACCGCATTAAAAATTTTTAAGTAATAATTCTTCAACAAGGTAATCGTTAATTTTCAAGTGAGCTGGATACTCGAGCTGTTTCGCTATAGCGGAAAATATTGTTGGATTTTTTTTTAATCGGGTTCTTATAATAGAAATCCTCTTATAGTGAGGTGACAGCGTGTAGGTACGTAGGTATCTTGAAAGTAACGCATTTTTTATCCAAGTTTTTATTTTCTTGTAGAGGTATGGCGACGTAGAGAAGTATAAAGAAGTGAGGAGAAATAAGTGGATTTACGTTTTCCCTCGTTTCCAGTTATTTGAGCTACGCTCCAACGTGGATGGATTGCATTAGCTTTTTCTCTTGAAAGTGTTCTTTTTTCCTTTACTTCTCTGTTTAGTGCGCTATTACACGCTTCCGCTCCACTTGACAAGTTCCATACAGGAGAAAGGTAACAGCCAACTCTCGTGCAACTTTTCGATAAATATACTGAAGCTTTTGTTATCGAGGGTGGTTTTTTGCAGCTTTTCAGTGGTGGGAAAATTATACGGCGATATGTCGTACACGCATGAATTTTCCATTGCACTAGATGCGAAGTTCTACACTTTCAAAATTTTGCGATCTTCTTAAAACGTATGAACAAAAATTCATGACGTGATGGTTTTAATTCGAATGGGTAGAACAATCAAATCTCACAAATTGTCCTTTGATTTTTAAATGACGAGGATGAGTTTCTCAAACCTTCATTGTAATAAGAAAAAAACGTTCAAGATGAACACATCATATCATTCACATCCTTGATTTCTTGGCTGCATTTCAATTTAAATCCAACGTGCATAGTTTCGTTGAACTATTCCGTGTTTTTAAATTTATTGTCGAACAAGTCGAAAAATTTCCACTCGAAAAAGTGTTTCATTTAAATGTACGCGTTATTTCCTAAAATACAAAAATGAAAAACCCATTTTGATATTTCTGTAAATGAAAAATTTCAAGTGCCTACATCAACGATAACACCCAAAATAAACTAAACTTACCGTCAAGTTTTTTATGAATAGAAGTGCTGTTGAAAAAAATATACGGGTTGCTAGATAGATAGGTAGCTGTTGTATGCAAACCTATTTCCTTGATATAAAGTACCGAAGTAATATTAAAGGAAAAGTCGTGATGGTGTACGTGACACGTTGCCAACCAAAATAGGAAGACGAGAAAGAAGAATGGAAGAATAGAAGAGAAGCGCAGTTAAAATGTAAATGAGTATATTTTGAAAAGAGGCTTTTTTATTCGGGCGGTATAAAGTGTACTTTCTTCTACGGTTTCCCTAACGATTTTCCGAAACTTTTCATTTTATAAAATCTTTCAAATTATTAAAGGTGCATATTGTAATTTATTGGATAATAAATCATGGCTTTTTTGTTCACTTTCAATTTTTTTTGGTTTGTATGTGCACAAGGTGAACCGAATTTTCTTATCATTGGATACTTAATTGATAAAGCAAATCTCGATGATCATTTTTCAGAATTTTTTTATTCATATTATGTACATCCAAATATGTTGGTAATTCACTAAATTTCCTCTCATTGCTCGAAATGTAGAATCATCGATAATAATCGATTTTATCTGAAAATGCTTCATTTTTGCAATGAAACTCGAACCGTATGTATATCACATGTTAGTAAGTATTGCGCTTGATTAAACTGAATTAAAATTATCTAATTGTACAATTAAACGAAGCGCAAGGGTTTGTAAATTTTCCATAACTCTGTTGATCACTTTGCCAACCGCAGCTTAAGTAAAGTAGGTATCTGTATACGAAACCTACCTACTTGATTTTTCGAGCTATTTGAAGATTATCATATGAAGTATACTCTCTGGTCAAGTTTTTATTTGCATCAAATCCAAGTGCTAGATTGCTAACGGCGTTAACCTTGAACATTTTTGAATAATTAAGTTCCTCGATGCATGGTAGCATAGCAAAATATAGGCAACGTTGGAATTTGCCATTATAATATTCCAGTTTGATTAGTTGAAAGCCGTTTATAAATTCTTTCAGGCATTTTATAAAAATGAAAAATTTATTTTGATAACCACAGAAGCGTTTTAATGGTTTGAGAACATATCAATTGAACGTAGCTTGGAGTAAGCGAAAGATGAAAATAATAGCATTCGTATTAATCATGCATAAGTACATATTTTTAATAATTTTTTCTTCGCTTTCTTCTGATAAGTACACACATTTCCTTTTAGCTGTGAAAAATACGTATATGGGTATCAAAGTGCGGAATATAAGTAAGCAAAATTCACTATATCGCATTATGCTGCGCATTTTTAATGTAATCACAAAAAAAAACCTACCGTCTTTACAACGCACAATCAATTTCATGCAAGAACTCCTGAGTAATATCTTTTTTTCTGCAAGTTTTTTCGCTTTTGTGATCGCTTTTCTTCTGTTGTTTGCCCCGTTTTCCCCACTTGTTATTACTTTTTCGCTCTCCCTCGTTTTATTTCGCAAAAGAGGAAAAAAATTAGTGTTTTTTGTATAAGTAAATGCATAGAAGACAATATTACATGATTACAAAAAATTTTACTCAAATGTGAGGAAGCATGTGATAAGTCACCTGTTTTGCCAAAATATTAAAGATCGAATAAAGACAGAAATGTTATTTATTTTATTTATTTTTATTAAGAGTAGATAGATTACGAAGGAAGTTCGACGGACATGGTTTATTTTTTTATTATTTTATAAAAATATTTAAATAAAAAAAATTTGCATATGCGACTATGCGTAGTTACAACCCACTAATTTAATTGTTATTAATATAAAATCGTCTAAGCTGGAAAATAATGTGAAATAATTAATTAGTACGCAAGTTAGATTAATTTTGAAGAACTAAAAAAACATTTGATTTTCAATAATCACTCATTTTATTTTTGAACCATCTCCCTCCCGGTCGCCATTAGTACGCTCCATTAATGCGAGTATTAAAAAAGGTTGAATATTTATGCCAATAGGTTGTTTAAGTAACAAATATCTGTGTCTGTTTATCTTTAAGATATTAATAACTTCTTTCATGGCTTTGCTGGCAAACGATTCCCGTGGAAAAATAGTAAAAAAAAAGTGATAAAAGGGAGTAATAGAGCAGCGTTATTACGACGAAGAATTACTGTTATTTTTGAATTTTCATAGGGGTTGCAAAATTAATCGGAAAATGACACAGTTCTCATTTTTGTTTTCATGTTTAAAATTAACATAGTTACTGATTTTCTTTTGAATGTGGCACTAAAATTCTGCCATTTATGAGGCAAAGTAAGATGAATTGATCTCTAAATGTTTATATTTGGCATACTACTCAGGGTATTCTGGAGTAAAAGTAAGGCCGTCCATCTAGTAACTATGCAACATAAACTGAGTCTATGTATGCACATTCGCCTAACCTCTGAACCACAGGGGCAGCGGTATAGAAGAATTGTTGAAAAACTACACTCATGAGCAATCATTCTGACCAGTGTTTCTGGGGGGGGGGGGAGATCGTCCTGTTCAATGCTGCAACTCTCGCCTCTCTATCTCGCACTGTTGAAAAGTTATGCTCGTTCAAAAATTAAAAATAACAAAAATTTACATAATTTTGAAAATTTTTAGAAATTTGTGTTTTTTAAATTTTTGATATAATTAAAACAGAACGATGAGGTTTGCGGAATTGGAAAAAGCAAACTTTTTCCTACTTTTTCCTTCTAAAAACACCTATTAAAGTCGTACTCGTATATTACGAGATCAAATTTTTGAAAAATTCAATAAAAATGATGAAAATTTCACAACGCAAAGGTGTTTTTTTCTTTAATCTGTCATTTACACGCTTGAATATTGATCTAACACAAAAATCATCCACACTGGAATAATCTAGATAAAATTCTCTTTCTCGCAGAACAAACCGCGTATTTCTATCTATTTCAGTAATTGAAGTATAATTTTTCAAAATCGATAAAAGAAATTGCAAAATTTTTTTTTAAAAGAGTATACCACTGCCCCTGCGGTCCTGAGGTTGGACAAACATGCAGCTGATGTTGCATAGTTACTGGGTGAAAGGCCTTACACTCCGGAACACCCTGTATATGCATGTAATTATTTAGCGTTGCTTTCGTTAATTTTCTAAAAATGTAACATCGAGAGATAATTAATTAGTAAGAATGGTATATGTTAATAAATTCATTATTTATTTTTCAAAATGAATAGATACATTTTTTTTTATGATGTTGCATATCTACAATAAAACATACTTAAAGGAAATATGTATTTCATGATGGAAAAACAATAGAACAAAATACGAATCCAATTAATTGGTATTCGACGTAAAACACACTTAATTAATTTGCGAATCATTTTGCGAAGCACTTGAAAAAACAAGGAAAACGCAACAAGAATGTTGTAAGAAAGGAAAGCCGACGGTATCAATTAGTGTTTAGAAGCGCGAAGAAAGTAAAAGGAAAATAAATGAAAATCGAAAATGAAGAGCTGGTAGGGAAAATTTTCTCTTTAACTTGTGTCTGCTTTGCAAAAGGGCGAGGAAATCTTGCATTTAATTACCTCAGGGTAGAAAATGTTATCTAAGGTCGTGTATTTAATTGTGTCAGTGGCTCATTTTAACAAAAGGGTGGAATCAACTGTGTTGAAAAAAAATGAGAGAAATTAAAACTTCTTTTCTTCGAATTGAAGTCCGCTATTTTTTTTTTATTTTTCCTCGTTTTTTTCCTTCGCTCTTTTACGTTTGTAAAAATCGTCCACGCCGTGAAGTTATGACTTAATTTAGCTCGTTTTTATCATATTTTTAAAAACGAATTATTTTTTTAAAGATTACTTTAAAAAAATTTTTATAAGAAAATGAAAACTTATTCGAACTAAATGAAATTAATATCCGCTCGGGTTTGCTATTTGGCAATAAAAAATTGTTATTATGTTGAAAAAAAAAAAGAAAAAAATATGTTTTCATAAAAAGACAAAAAAACAAATAATTTTCCGATTTATTTTCGTATATTTTGGTTCTGGTATAAAAATACATGTTGTATAGGGAAAACATATTTTCTTGGAACAAACGAGGCTTATATAAACGCGAGTTGAATAGAATTTCTGTTACAGGGTTCCAAAGAGGTGGTGGAATGGCTCGACAACGCCCAAGGATGATCAGGAAATGATATATTAACGTAAAAAAAAAAACTGCTATGCGGAGAAAAAGAACGAACGAAAACGGAAAATGGGATGAAAGCAGAATAAAGAATATTGGAAGAGAAATGCTTGTGCCAGAAAAATTATATTAATGGAAAATGTAAGATAGGAAACGATGTAGCGTAAAGGGATCTCGTCGACAGGGACGAAAGGAGGGATTAACGTATAGGAGGTTTTTGGTGTGTGTAGGGGGTAAAAAGACTGATACGAAATCAAATTCTGTAGACGACGACAGGGGAAAAACGGAGATGAGTTTCTTTTTTACTCGACTTTTTCTTATTTTATTTTCCCTTTTTTTTGCCTTTTTCTTCGCGTCGTCGACATTATGTGCCTTGTGCTATGTTCTAGAGCTCGCATGTATTAAATAAGTTTTTCGCTTGGATAAGGGCACGAAGCATGCGCTTTACTTATTGTCAATATTGAACACATGTGAGTTACCCCTTAAGTGAACCTTCACGTCTATCGCTCCGTGCAAAATTCTTTTTTCAAACTTTCCTTATACTTTCTCTGCTTTTTAATATTTTTTTATACTTATTTTTTACAAAAGGTACGTTCAAACCGTTACAATCCGTCTTTGTTTTATTATTATGAAATGTTAAAAGGAATGAAAAATTGGTAGAAATGTAGAAAAGAAACAATAGGAATTGGAAAAAGTACAAATATTCAAAAAAAGAAATGTCTTATTTCATGGAAGTAATCAAACTGTTTGTTGCAGAAGACTGTGATTTTGAGAGAGTATCAGTAGGTACCTAGATTTTCTAAATATAGTACCTAGCTACTGTACCTATTAAGCATCTTATATGGAAGATTTTTAAATTATCAAGTACTATCCGCACGATTATCTTAATTTTTGTGCTATCACATTTAAAATACCCTTCACATCTTCAAATTTATATTTCAATTTTAAGTGGACACTGTTTTTTCTCTTCTATATTTTAAATTTCCTTATTGAAAAAAAGATACCTATATTAATTTATTCCCTTATTCTAATCACAACATTGAAAATTAATTCGTAAGGAACAAATTATTGATGAAAATAATTGTAATTGTTTGTGCCGTTTAGTACTGGTAGTTCATTGGTTCAATAAATGTTTTTATTTTCTTCGATTACTACTCACGACGGAGAAACTCTGAGAAATGAAAAAACTAGCGCGATTAGTCAACTTTTTAAATTGTATACTCGGTCAAATCTCACTTCCTCGAAAAAGATGAGTTATTCTACTCACGAGCCTTAGAGTTGTAACAATTACCACGTTTTCGTAGCGTGCAAAAAAATAGCGTACAAGTTCATAATAAAAATATCGAAACGATAAAAAAAAATAAACAAAACTCCGATATTGTAGCTTTTTTCATTTTGTGGAAAAATTCATCAAAACTGTAATCGTTTCATCACGTGACTGTTTCACATTTACGTGCTAAAATAAGAGAGAAAAAAACAGAATAAATTAAATTTCCGTACAGTTTTATTGGTTAAAAAATGAATGGTTTTGAAGAAGGGGGTTTCGACTGAGTTTTTATCTGCGCCATGTGGGTAGTGATTGATGGAAATTTGTTCAATGTAAATCGTCGAAACATACAATTGTGAGAAAACGGTAAAAAAAGGTGGAGTCATCAAAAACTTTTCCCTAAGAAAATATTTTCCTCGAGCTTTTTTCTTTTCGTATGCGCATCTTTTACCGCGGTAAGATATACACATGTGCACATGTGTTTTTCCTCCTTCCGCTTTTTCACAACGAGTCAATGGCGTTTTTACGAGGTTTTATTACATACCCTGTTTTTTCTTTGTACGCTATTCGCCCTAACTTTTCCCATTTTCGATGTCTTGGTGGTCATGCTCGTACGGTATGCGAATGTCTGAAACTTCGTGCGAGATTTTGATTCGTAGGAATTCAAGCTGTAACCTGGGAAACACTTGGATGATTTTCTGTTGAGTCGTGGCGCTGAGTTTTTCGTCGGCGTGGCTGATATGTACCTTTATCTACCTATGATTCGTAATACATCTAAATGAATATACTGTTTGAGAAGAAATATAATGATATAAATTGAAAAAAAATTTGTAAGTTGAATATTTTTATCAGGGTTCAAATTCACGTGATAATATAAAATATATGAATTTTTAATTATTTGTTTATTTAACAAAAATTGCAATTTGGCTTGAGCTTGCGTACAAGTCCGCAGCACAGTTTGGCACTTTCATGTCACCCCGTGACAATGATGTTCATCAGAACATGCCATTTGATGTTACATGGCACTCGCAGTCATGTCACGTCACCATAACGATCACTTGTCAACATATCATGTCACTTGACATGCTACCATGACATGACCACATGTCATTACAAAGCATGATACGTCACCATGACAATGAATAGTCATCTATGACGTAGTAAGGTGAAAAAAATGTATTTTTCGTTGAACATGAATACATGATGCATAACTCGTTTTGAGATGGAAAAATAATCACCTGACTGGTCATCATGTATCATCACCACGCCTATTACTATGACAATGCCATGACATATTACTATCATATGCCATTATTCGGGTAACCATGACATGTCATCATAACATGATCATGAGATATCATCATGACAATTCATTTGACGTATCACCAAAACATGATTATATGTTACTCACGACCGTGAAACGTGACCATTCCATCCACGTTCATCATAACAAGTCATTGCATATCACATGTCAATCATAACCATGACACGTCACCATGATAATGACTTCTTATGGTATACTTAGTATATAACTCATGATCAGGATATGTCACCATATTAATGACATGTCATCTACGAATTGTTATAACATGAAAATAGCAAGAATCACTCGTGAGCATGATATGTCTTCATAACAATGACATGTTATCATGTGAAAATATTAAGATCATCGCTCACGAGCATGACACATCATCATGATAACCACGTGACGCTTTTTGTAATGCTTTTTCGTGACGATTTTCGATTCTGTGTGTCATAGCAAAGACATGAAAATGTTAAAAAATAATCTCAGCAGTAATCTACTAACTTCTTCGATATTAAGCATTTTAATGAAAGTGTTGGATTATTGGTATATTATACTTTTGTAGTGGTTACCAGGCTCAACTAGATGGGAGAGGAGGGATTTCTCTCCACCTCCAAATTTCCTCAGGGACCTGCTTGCGTTTTAAGCCCTTGTAAAAAATAACAGACCCTTTGGAAAAAATGTCGAGCCCTTACACAGGAAAGAGGCGGTATGTATAATTTTTTCCCGGAGCCCGGATTTTTTTTTTTTCGCAGCGCTTATGATTGCGGTGATGTATGCACCTAAAAATTAACCACTTTTTCGCCATTACTATTAACTTTAAACGTACATATTTTGGAAACCCCGGCCGCACTTATAAGCTCCGGAGTTTTATTAAAAATAAAGATCATTTAAAACAGAAGCGTTATTGCTCCTCGGCTCTAGTCCGCTGTGGGAATTTTCTTTGGAGCTTTCTTATTTATTATTTTTTTTTTATTCTCTACGAGACATCATTATAAAAATGTTTTATTTCACTTTCATTAATTTCGTTTCGAGAGAAAATTACCTTCATAGTTGGAGCAACACGCATATTCCTTCTCCCCACGTTTTTCGTGACTTGAAAATTTCACGTCATATTTTCGACGGCGAAGCGTTGTATTTCGAAAATTCGAATGCACCACATTACAACTTTACTACGTAATTCCATGGAGCTTCGTTGTTTAGATATTTAAGCACTTCTTCCTTTTTCATATATTGGGGATGTGAAATAGTAATAGATTTTTTTTCTCATCGTGGTGCATGGCATAAATTTGACTTGCGAACATTTTTAAGATTAATCTAACCCTGCGATTATACTTGTTATGATGTGGTAGAAAATATTTAATTATTGTTGCTCGTTGAGTAGCAATAAATCACTTAAAAAAAAGGAACAAACGAAGGAATTATTTTTGAAGTAAATTTAATTGAATGTAAAATGTACGTTATTAAAAATTTAAACGAATTATTGCTTCAAACTGTAGAATTGACGAGAAAAAAATAATAAAGATACGTAACATTATTGAACAGAAACTTCGATGAAGTGGAAGCGATGAAATGAAAAATTTCGAATATTAAAAATTGAATAAACATTTTACGGCACGAGTGTATTAATATGATGAAAAATATTTCATAATAATGGTATAAAAATTGAATGGCGATTATGAATTTTATGAAATTTTGATTAACGCAAGTACATACCTTCTACCTTAAGTATAAGTCTCTAATAGGATTGCTTTTAGATCACGTGCTAAGAAAAGGTTTTACGACAATACGTCGACGCATTTTAAATACTCCTGCGTTTTCCTTTTCGTTACACAGTGTGAAGACGTAATAGCCAAAAGCTGTGCTTTTTCCAATTTAGCAGTTTGACATCAGCTGTCAAGCCGTTACGCTGGTGGAAATTTCTTTTTGCTTTTACGCAATCGGGAATTCACTGGGTAAATGAAATCCATTTCCCCCGCACAACAGAAAAAGAAATTCATTACCAAATTCCAGAGTGATAGTTGTACATATTTTTCAAAATGTTCGCATTCCCTTTTAAATCTTAACGTGCTTTGAAAAAAAAGTTCTAATTTTTTCTTAAATGTCTGTCAAAAAACTTTTTTCAATTTAAATACGTAAATATTTCAGTGGTGTTTCGCGCAAGCTGAAATATATTTTGAGAACGTATCCTGGGCGCGCATACCATATTATAACGATACAAAAAAAAATACAAATTGAAATGTAAGTTCGGTTGGATTGTATTATGCATATAAAAGTAGTATAAATGTAAATAAAGATTTTCAACTACGTCCCGATGCTTTGTACGTTGGAAATTGAAGTTTAAATTAAATTTACCTTGAGCCTTGGTGATAATATATTTTCAACTATACCCGTAATTCGAAACTTTAAAACTCGTTCGTGTTTAACTTTTCATCTTTTTAATGCATTGTTTGCGCGGAATACTGCTCATAAATGGTAAACAACTTCGAACACTCGTTCCTATATTTCGTCGATTGATTTCTATTACCTACCAATATATTCTTACAATTCATGAAATTCATGATGATTTTTCGTCAATTTTTACACATTCTTTTCAGACATTAACGATGTAGTCCAGTCAATCTAGCCCGAAAATGGCCTCGAGCTTGCAAAACGAGATGATAAGCTGAATTGTGGTATATACCTAGTATTCGATACCTTTTACAACATACTCCACTCCGGAACAAATGTCATGTATGCAAATTCCCTTTTTTGTGGATCTAAGCTCCCTAAAATTGATTTTTCGCTTATATCTTCGTGAAAACAGGTTTTATCGAAAAATAGTTTAGTTTAAAATTGAAACCCACTAAATTCTCTACAAAATGCATATATTAAGAGTTGATGTTACTGGCTTAGATTCCGAGCTACGTGCGATTGAAAAAGGAGCATTTTTCGTGAATATATGACTTTTTAGCCTAATTGTGTAGGGTACAGTTTTTCGGCTCCAGTGTAGCAAAAAATGATTCTTTGAAAAAAAAATAGCTTAGTTCGAGGTTGATGCCTACTAAATCCTCTACAAATACTATATCTACAAAACTAGACTAAAAAATAATCAAAACCCCCCTTCTATGTGACGTCACAGCTCGGAAACTAAGAAAGCAATCTAACTTCTTTATAACGGAATTTGTAGAGAATTTGGTCATCTTTCATTTCAGTTATTACACATTTTCACGAAAAATAATTTTTTCCCATGGTTATAGGTAAAAAACTAAATTATGCGAATTTTGTCATCTATTCACGAAAAATGCTCCTTTTTCAATCGCACGTAGCTCGGAATCTAAGCCAGTTACATCAACTCTTAATATATGCATTTTGTAGAGAATTTAGTGGGTTTCAATTTTGAACTGAACTAATTTTTTGATAAAACCAGTTTTCACTAAGATATAAGCGAAGAACCGATTTTGGGGGGCTTAGATCCACAAAAAAGGGAACTTGCAAACATGACATTTGTTCCGGAGTGAAGTATGTCGTAAAGGGTATCAAATACTGGTATCAGTGTTGCCCAAAAAAAAGTTTTTCTCTATGCTAGATTGAAGTCAATAGTCAAATCAGTGCTAGATTTTATGCCAGAAAGCACAGAGCAATTATGCTAGATTCATTATGCTAAAAAAATTTCAATCTTGGCTAGTGTAAGTTGTAATCCAATGCGCAATGGTTTGAAGTCCAACCGTTTGTGGTATGCAGCGCTGTCTACAAATTAATTTTTTTTTAAATCGTGCTAAATTTTTGAAAATTAAATGAATTGAATTACGCTAGCGATTATGCTAAATGCTAGATCCGAAAATCACGAAAATTATGATGCTAAAATGATTTTCCATTATGCTGAATTTAGCATAATTATGCCAAATTGGCAACACTGACTGGTATATACCAAAATTCAGCTTATCTTCTCGTTTTGTAAGCTCAAATGCTAGACTGACTGGACTAATAAATGGATTTTTTTCAATATTACACGAAACCTCGACGCGGTGAACAAATAGGCAAAGTTTCTTCAAAAAACTAAATCCGAGTTAATGCGAAGTCGACTAACAAAGTAATTCGAATCGTGTCGAAGTCATTTCAACGTTCTCAGTTTACAGTTGTTAATCGTTTCTTTTTGAAAATTATACATTAATCCGAACAACTCTCGAGTAATCCGACAAAGCATGTGATGTCAAGTTCCGATAAAAGCGTGTAAATGAAGTATGCGTTCGGTATCTATTTTCAAGCGTGCTCACAGAAGCTAGGCCACACACGTTGAAGTTAGCTAAGCGTACGAGTTAAACGTGAAAAATATTTTATTTTAATTCAAAGATTTTTTATAATTTTCATAGGTATTAATTGAAGTTTTCAAATCCATAATTTTATCGGGTTCGTATGCTGTAAATCTTCTTAAATCTGGATACGGATTTACGAAGCGTAAGGTTGAAGAATTCTCAATGCAATTCGGGAACCATTTTTTTTTTTGCAAATAGTAATGAAAAAATGTTTATAATTATGTGCTTTATCTTACCTGTTTTTTAAAAACATTTTTTTAAATCGTCACTTCGAATACTCTTCATTTAGTTGGTTTTTCGGACACTACGTATAATTCACAATTTAAACAACCGAATTCGCGTAAATCATATGGCATATTCGAATATTAACTAATGCAAGCGCGACGATAACAAAATACGAGCAGAATGCGGCGTTCCGTTGTACGAAATTATGCACCAGGAGTATTCAAATGAGTAGCATTACGCTATGTTAAAAAAGATAAAAAGGGTTAAGAATTGGTGAAGGTACATGAAGAGACCACCTGACGATTATCTCACGAAGAACCCATTCCGCAGGTAAATGAAGTTGATATTTACATGTTGAAAAAAAAACATTTATTTGTTTACCCTTTCTTCTCTTCAATATGCAGATACGCAAACAAATGCCGTATTTTGTATAAGACAGAACCTTTGTGGACTTTTTACGCTATTTTTACCCCTTTTCTATTTCTCCGCGACCGAAACTAAATTTTCCCCGCGTAATGACGTGGAAGAACCGTTTCTTTTACACATTACAGTCAACACCTGATGACCTTTTTTCTTTCTTTCGAAAGATCGTACACGTAGGAATATACACGCTCTTTTGCATATATTTTCACGCTTTAAGTTAAGCGCATCTGTGGTTGTAAAACTTGCGTGATTTATGTCGCAACGCCCAAGTCTTGAAAAGAAAGGATAAAAATTTTTCAAATCTCCTACTTTGTACAGTTACCTGTAATAAATGTTTCGGTGTAGTCTTTTTTATATGTAATTCCACAGTAAAACGTCTGCGATTTTATGGTAACGGACGGATTTCGTTGGTTGTAAATTCGTCTTAATCTCGTCGAGCCAAAGTTTCCAGTTGTCCGTTGAAATTTCTTTATTTTCGAGCTGTAAATTTCTCAATGTGCATGTGTTCAATTTAATAGATTGAAAGGTTTACGGTACCGAATAAAACTAAATGGTACCTTGATGTGGGGCTACTTTGAACGGCGAAGTATTTTTTCATTTAGCACAACCCGATGGCTAGAAAAAAGAGTTTTTTCCGGAGAAAACAGTGTTATCAGGTGGAGGAACCTTTAAGTTATTTTCGTTGTTTTCGTCCCTCTCGCCAGAAATGTCAACAGACTAATCAGTTGAAAATTGTTCCTTAAGCTCGAACTTTAAGCTCAAATGAACTTTCATTTTTAAAATCGAGCTATTTATTAGGATCCTCGATGTTTTCAAATGCCGCCGAAACAGCAACCTTGCTACAGACTTTTTTCTTAATGGGGCTACTTTGAATGGTTCTTATCATTTGCTTATTTTTACATAAATTTGGTATCTTTGTACAATCTCGTATTTTCAACATCGTGGAAATTTAAATTGTTATTTTAGTTTTGGAATTACTTAAATTTCAAGAGTTAATAATGGCGCGGAAGCTCAAATAAAATAAAGGATCGCATAACTATTGTAATAATTGTACTGAAGAAACTTTACGGAAAGCCTACCTCATTGAATAAATGTTTTTTTTTTTCAAATTTATCATCCACAATTTGCTTCAATATGGGCTTTTTTAACATTTTCATGTCTCGGCAATGGCACACAAAATGAAAAATCATAACGAAAAAGCGTTACACGGTTGTCATGGCAACGGTCATGCCCATGAGTCATGATTTTAATATTTTCATGTCGTGATAACATCTCGTAGATGCCAGGTCATTGGTATAGTAACATATCATGATCACGAGTGACATAAGGTGACACAAGCCCTTGTCATGGCAACGTGTCATTCCCACGAGTCATGATTTTAATATTTTCATGTCGTGATAACATCTCGTAGATGCCAGGTCATTGTTATAGTGACATAATATCATGATAACGAGTGACATTGGATGACACAAGCCATTATCATGGCAACATGTCACGTCCATGAGTGGTTTTCATATTTTCATGGACCACATATCGTTATTATGGTGACATCATGATGTAATGACTTGTTATGATGAACGTGATTGGAATAGTCAAATGACATGGTCGTGATTGACATATGATCATGTTTTGGACCTCTTGGTGATATGTCAAGTGACATGTCATGGTGATATCTCATCATGATGTTATGATGATGTGTCATGGTGACCTGAACATTGACATATTATGGTAATATGTCATGATGTTGTCACGTGATGACAAGTTAGGTGATTATTTTGTCCTCTTAAAACGTGTTATCCGCCATATATTCATGTGTAATGAATTCATGGCACTATACAATGCCATAGATGATTGTTCAAGGTCATGATGATGTTTCATGTTCAGGAGTGACTTGTGATCATGTCATGGTGACAAGTCAGGCGATTGTTTTGTCCTCTCAATACATGTTATCCGTCATGTATTCATGTTTAACGAATTCATGGCACTATACTATGCCATAGATGATTGTTCATTGTCATGATGATGTTTCATGTTCAGAAGTGACTTGTGATCGTGTCATGGCAGCATGTCAAATGGCACGACACGATGTTCCAAAGCTGGGGCTATTATGAACGCATTGTTTTTCTTGTAAAATTCATCCCGAAAGGGAGTATTTAAAAAAAGTAGAACGTGAAGGGAGGGGTGACTTAAAACGTGGTGAAAATCATTTTTTTGAAAGCTAATTAGAAAAAGTAGTAGTAGGAAAAATGTCATTAAAAAAGTGCGAAACTGTTCAAAACAGCCCCACATCACGACATTATAATTTCAAGCAGAAAAAGTTGAAACAAATTCAAAATCATATTCACAATTGCTAGATACTCAAGCAAAAATAGATTGAACATATTCCTTCTCGATGTACAAAACTCCTACCAGATGATTTAATTTTAAAATAAGTACAACTTGATAAACGTCATTAGGCACTGTTTCAGTTCCATTGTCAATTCGTTAGGAATAAAGCCGTTATCGCGTATCGAAAGGTTAAAAGGAATTCCGTTTAATTACTGCGTCCCTTTGGTGTATTATTAATTAAAATAAATAAAAAACCTCGTTCTAGACTGCGATATTTGCGCTCTTTCTAGAAGACTGGAATAATGAGCTAGAATTCGTTCGTAGTAAACCAGATGTTGAGTTTTTGTGAATAAATGAAAAACAATGCAATTCAACGACGCTGTGTTTTTGTAAAAGGGTTCTTTTTTATGTGGTCAACCAACGGGGGATAAAGCGTTAATGTGGAATACTTCGGTTTTGTTTTCCAGCCACACCGTGCAAGACTTATAATAATACTTACCTTTAAACGTTGTTAATGAAAACCGTGAACATAATTTAAAATTATTAAGTATAGAAGTACAATTGAAATTCGAAATTAGCGGTCACAAGGCTTGTTGGCGAAAGTAAAAATTAATATTTTAGTTTTTCCGCAGACGTACGAGTCTACACGATACAATGTAATATTTTTCTTCACATAAAAATACACCGAGTTAATTATTTATCCGAAATTTCTTCAAGTTGAACTTGAAAAACAAAAGATTTGTATTGAAATTGCATTTCGTGCCTTTACCTGCTTTACGTAGTCAATTTTAGATTATACGATAATAATTTATGGTCGGTTTATTCTCACGAATGGAAAATACTGCATATGGTAATGGTGTTAAATATAAAGGCAACACTTCCGTACTCAATAACCCTTTCCATTTATGCTATTATCATCCATCGTATTTTGATTAATTGCGCTGTTCATCATAGGGGGCGCTACACAACATGAAAAAGATTCTGGGTCTGGGTGTGCTTTCCAATTGAATTAATTTGCGGTTTCGCATCGCTTTGAAAACATAAATAAAAAATTTCAATATTGTGATAAATTTTAATAATGGACGACGGTAGCGTATTAATTAAAGTTTAGCTAGGAATTGATAATTCAACGCTTCAACTTTCCATCCGAAATACACGAAAGTTGAAAAACTTTTGTGATTTTAATGAAAATTTAATAAGTTTGTATCAATTACTCACATTACGTTGTACTCGGCTTCAATTAGAATGTGATGAAGTAAATTTTCATTTACTCACATGTAAAAAAAAATCATTTTTATTGTCGCAATTTGTACCTAATTCATTGTTAAATTATTACTTGCATATTTTTAAATGAAAATCCACATATCTGTGAAATGTAAGTTTGTCTTCTTATCACTTTAAATGGAAAATATAAAAATTTGAACATTCGGGAAATTGAAATTTACTTTTTTTGTTGCACGAGTTTGTTTATAACACGAATAATTTATTTTAAGTTTGTTAAAATATTTACCTAGAACAAGTACGTTTTGTAAATTCCGCATGAACAAGTGGAATTGTAAAAAAAAAAAAAGAAAAAAAGGATTCGAAAGTTTTATTTTTTCATAAGAGAAATATTACACGAGCGCATGATTAGAAAAAAAATCATATTAAATCAAACAAGAGACAGACGATAGAGTAAAAAGCGTACAACTTTGTAGAAAAGTTAAATTAATAAAAATTAATAAAAAATATAAAGAAGGAATCCTAAGCTGGAATAAAATTATGATTAGTAAAAAAAGATCACGATTAATCTCTGAACAAAATTACTCGTAAATCTCCACAATATCATATTATTAATAAGTAAATACGTTCATGTACAAAAACACTTGAAACACTTTTCTCTTCAATGAAAAAATAGTACACCAATTTTTATTTTCACCATTTTAAATAAATAAATAATTAAAACAAAGAAAAGATAGACTCAAATTGTTTTGAAAATGAAACATATTAGTTGCTTTGAAACGTTTGGTAGTTAAAAAAAACACTTAATTGTCGCGTTTAATCTTCCGGATGTTAACTGAAAACTGCGGCAATTGGGAATGAATAAAATGTTGTTAGTCGGTGCTCGTACCTGTAGCGCTATCTATTCCATTGTTCGAATAAGACTTTTACAACTACAGATTAATTTTGGAACATGCTTGCATACGTTTACGATAGAGAGAAGCTGTATGACTTATTTTTATAATTTCTCTGACGTGGTGTAGATGAACAACATCCAGACACAACCAGATGGTGAGGGGGGTCCGCAGGCTCAGATTTTTTAACGGGCTCGCATACGCTTTAAGACGGGACTATGGGTAATGTGGGTTACATAACTAATTTTTGCAGGAAAAAGCACGAAAACCCCTGTAACTGCCTGGGATAATAAAAATTGTGGAATATCGCTCTTTAAGACAAACAAGTACATGTTTAAAAATATTATATCAAAAAAACGCTCAATTTTATAAAAAATGAAATGTTTTTTTAAGAAAAAATCAAAGTTAAAGGACCTCATTTTGAAGTTTAGAACATCCCACACTTTCAGTTGTTGAACAAATGGGAAATTGATTTGATTTGATTTGATTTGATTTGATTTGATTTGATTTGATTTGATTTGATTTGATTTGATTTGATTGAT